>LUCG01084150.1:0-18341 GCA_001633085.1 Carthamus tinctorius | reverse complement strand
AGAGAGAGAGAGAGAGAGAGAGAGCAAGACAATGTGACGACCACCTCCGACCTGCATTGTCTTGCTCTCTCTCTCTCTCTGCCAACGATCTGTCATCTGTGTATATCCGACGACCACCTGCTTCGGTGACGACCACCTCCAATGACCTGCGTTGTCTTGCTCTCTCTCTCTCTCTCTGCCGACGACCTGTGTATCTCCGATGACCACCTGTGTCGGCACCTACTGCCGCCGACCTGCGTAGTCTTGCTCTCTCTCTCTCTCTCTCTCTCTGTGGACGACCTATGTATCTCCGACGACCTGGGCATCTCTGACAAAGAGAGTAGCCGTCGAGAGTTGCTGCCCGATGTTGCCATTCGGCGACATGAGCCACCATTTCTCCGTTTCATTTCTCTGATGATACCAAACAAGGGATCAATTCCAATTCTCCACCCATTTGTATTTCTCCTCATTTCCATTTCTCCCCATTTCCATTTCCAATTCTCTCCAATTCTTTTCTCTGTACCAAACCCACCCTTAAAGAGTCAGGAAGTTGGTCAAATTTGGCAAACATACCCACCCAAACCACCCCAGTTAAATAGCGGACAAAAAGACTTACCTACCCCTCTATCTTTAAAGCCTGCCCTAGACAATTTTGACCATAGTATGGTCCTGACTCCTGAGACTGTTGGATATCTTCCTATCTAGGAACCTGTAGCTCTAGCTCTGATTGCTCGACCTGAGAAAGGCGTAATAAGTTCTTATATACATTGAAATTTACCCTGTTGAATTTGCAGGAACTAAGTATATATGTATATGCTAATTCTGAATATTTTGTTTCATGCTGGTGCTTAAGTTGGTAGAATAATTAATAAGAAATCCTGATGATTAGCAACTTAGGCTTATTCTTTATCAAGCTTCTTTTGTTCCTTGTTATACGAGGATCTACCAGGGGTACGATTCTCTGTTATGGTGAGTTCTCTAAGTCGATATTTTTATAGTTTGGATCGGTGTGCTCCTGGCCATGCTGAAGCAATCTTAAAATTATCTACCTATATGCATTTTCTTCAGCACTCTAAATGTGTTCAGAAACGTGGCCGAAGATCCTTATATGATGCAATGATATTTCAGCCAACAAATTTCTGCAACAATTCTGCTTTGTTTTTCACATGGAAAAACTAATGCAATAGCAGAATCAAGAATTAGCTGCTGTTTCAAAAAGCTATCTGCATGTAGGTTTTTATGTATCTCATTTTGATGTCCGACACTGCATGAGTAAAAAAGAATAGCACTAAGGGGCTGTTTGGTTGGTTTTCCATTAAGTCATGTATGGATAAAGTTGTCTGTGTGGATTAATCTGTCTGTATAGACCGAGAAGGTTTTTGCTGGGGAGAGTTTTCCATAGATGGAAGAAACGTGTTCCTTTATTAGGAGTGCCAGGTTTGGAAAAACTTGGCTTTCTGCATAAAGCTCCCCCCCTAAAGCTCCCCCACTTCCTATACCATTAAGACACACTACCAAACAGTCATGTATAATTGACAGTATAAGCTGCGAGTCTTGTCAAGCTCATTATGCTGCTAACAAACAGGCCCTAACTTTGGTTGAACATGTTTTGCATGGTTCTTTTGCTCATTGTTTTTTTAGTCTAAGAGATACCTATGCACAGGTAAAATAAATATATGTGGAGATTGGTGCAAGTATTGATGTTATTGCAACTGTGCATACATCTACCCTTCCCAGACCCCCACATTCGGATGGGAACTGGGATATACTGGGTTTGTTTGGTTTGGTTTGATTACCTGTATTATATCATGTAAACTTTTTTTTTTCATGTGCATATTGTTCGGTTACTATACAGTAATTTTGACTCTGTATGTGGTCTTCCAGACCTGGTTCATCTGATCGATCAGGAAACCTGGGCACACCGCATGATCGCTTAGGGCCATTTACGCCAAGGAAATCGCAGGATGCTGCAGTTGGGGCCCTTGTTCACATGCTGAAGAAAGCGCCACCTCTTCGGCAAGACTTGAGTGGGTCGCAGAACGTGTGTAAGGCCTCGCGGCCTGAAAGTTCGTGCAACCGCATTCGAGATCTGGCGGCTGGTGAAGTTGGTTCGTCAAGTATGGCTGCTTCGAGGGTGAAAACGACCTCTGATGCGTTGGAGGAGCTGAAAACGTACATGGACGTGAAACAGCTTTTGTTAAGGCAGTCAGGCAGCAAGTCATAGAACGATATATGCTCGAAAAACGGTGTTTGGTTTTTTATATTACGTCGTTGGTCATATGATTATATTCGTTCTGTGTTGGCTGTGTACATATTTGAGATGTTGGTATATATGGTGGTTTTAATACAAGCTGTGAATTTGGGTTTTATGCATTGTGGTGCTCCTGTTAATGAACAAAAGAAGAGATATGTATGCACACTGAAGCTTCTTTAGGAACACAAAAGTGGTTAGGAAATGGGGACTGCCCACAGTGCACCACTTATATCCTTCATGGTGAATATGTCAGTTGTGTTATTCCAGGTTCCTTAGTCTTCTAAAGGCTTGTTCAGGACAAGATAGCAACTGATTGTCCCATGTTTGGCGTGACATAGGACAGAATAAGAATTCAGTGTCCCACGTTTGATGTGACATGAGAAGGGACAAGGTGGGATAGTGCAGGGACAAAAAAAGACTTTCACCAAAAGAGGTGGAACTATATGAAACAAGAATGAAAAAGAAACTAAAATATTAGTAATGAACCATCGTTTGATATATAATCTTAATATGCTATTTGTTTTAGTAGTCACCACCCCGGTAGCCACCTTTGGCCACCTCCACCTCCTCTTTCACTACAACAACCTCCTCCACCACCATTGTCCTCTACCTCCTTTTCAACCACACCGCCACCACTGCCACCTCTTCAACCACAACACCGCCATTGTCCTCTACCTCCATTACCACAATAACCTCTTCCACCACATCCAAAACCATCATAGACCATTGACACCACCGTTCATCGTCGTCACCACCATTATCACCGTGGGCACTTTACCTCTACCGAGAGCGCTTCGCGAAAGAATCGTGTGGCGNTCTCCACTATTTTAAGTCCGTATTTATTTCTACCCCTGAGCTCGAAAACCTGGTGGAGGACTCGTATAAACCTATTCGTGGAGGTCTCCATGAAGAAAGGCATAACCACCATCATCGGCTACCACTATCACTGCCCACCACCACCATTAGGTATCACTACCACCATCCATTGCTAACTCCACTAGTATTGTTTGCCATCACTACTCCATTATAACCATCACCACTACCTCCACCAGATTGGTCACAAGTACCTGATCCGCCCTTGTCGACCGACACCACCATTACTATTTACCATCTTCACGTTCTCCACAATCATGACCATTACCATCCTTCACCACTAGTAGTGACGTCAGCCACCACTCTACCATAACCACCACCACCTCCACCTCTACTATAACCAAAACCATCATATATATTAAAATTTTCTTTCAAATTTGATACTATATATGCATGTAATTATGTTTTATGAAAATTGTGTAAAAATGTTTATAAATTAGATTCTTTTTACTTTATTTGGTTTAATTATAATTATTCTATGATATATAAAATAATCAAATAACTTTTAGGGGAACTTGTGTAGTCTTGTCTTGTCCAGTCCTAGTCATACTGAACACCAGACGTCACTTGTTTTGCACAGTCATCATCCACTCCTGTTCAGCTCTACTTTCTTGTCCTGTCCAGTTCTGTCTTGTCAAATCATGTCTGGATACCAAACACTACCTCAAATACGAGCTCGCGTTAGAGGTCACCTATTAGATGCAGAGCGTTCTATTTTGCAAAAAAAAGAAATTTTCCTTTTTAAACGATCGAGTGTGTGAAGTATTTTCAATGAATATATAATTGAAATTTTCTATTTTGAATAATTTACAAATCTTTCTTTTTTGAAGTTAAACCAAGAATGTATTAATGAACATTTAAAAGGCATACATCGTTCAATAAACAAGTAAGAAAACTTGGAGTATCAAAGTACGAGATGGGACAAGAAGATAACCGAGCTGCATGTGCTAGTGCATGAGCAACTTCATTAGCTTATCGCCTAGTGAAACAAACTGAATAAGAATCATGTTGTAGAAGTAACACGCGACATCTCGAGACAAGTCTTTTGAATACTCATATATTAATCTAGAATTCATTTTTAGTTAATTGATATGTTTATTAAATAATATGTAAAGTTAAATTTTTTGAAAGTATAATTTATAATAAGAAATCTCAATTCAGCAATATGTTGTTACACATATGGCCAATAGGATAACATAAAAACCTATTAACCTATGTCATATCGTTTTAATTAAAAAAAAAAACTAATTCAAAAGCTTATTGGTGTAATAAAGAAAACATCTATAGTCCTTTAAATAATAAGCCATTTGAACTTCTAAAAAGTAGATTAATGTTTTATAAATCTAGTCCTTTTTTTAAATAATAAGCCATTTGAACTTTTAAAAGAGTGGCTTGTAACATTCTCTTAACTTAAAAAACTTTCATGTTCCTAGCAACATTGTTCCTTCTTATTGTCTTATTGTTGTCCGTTCTCCGTCACCGTCCATGGCTTTCTCTTTTTTTCATTCTTTACGTATTTCGATTCTCTGTTTTTTCCAATATTTTAATAGAGTATATACAAACATATCAAAAAAGGGAGAATCAAAAAACAAAAAAGAACGTGTTAAAAAAAGGGAGATTGATAGCAGAAGCCAGTAACAGTTGATGATAGTAATGGAGATTGGGGAGTGAATGATGATGGGGGCAATGGTTTAAATGGTGTAAAGCTTTGGAATGGCAAAACTAATTTTTTTCTTTTTACTTTAAAATATCTACAATTAGCTTTTTTGACTTTAAAAGATAATAGATAGCTCACCTATAAAAGTTTAATGGTTCACTTTTTTTGTAAAAAAGATGGATATAATAAATATAACTAGACCCAACTAAAATCTAGGTCTACAACTCAGAGACATAAAGATAAAGGAAAAGCCAATCTTGTCAATTTCCCTTAATTTCTTTATTTTTTCTACGGACAAAAATTGCAGATCTAGACCTAAAAATTGTAGAGGTAATCACATTTTGGTAAAAATGAAAAAGGAATAACAAAGAGACCAATTTTGGTAGCATAAAATGGCTATTTTAGAGGGTGTTTGGGAGTGTTTATCTAAAACAACTTATGACTTTTGGCAAAAGTGCTTATCAACTTATGTGGTGCGGAAAATGAGTTTTTTAAAAAATGTTTGGATTAGCTTATTGTTGTGTCAGGAAGTTATAAGCTGATAAGTTGTTTTATAGTGTTTGACAAATTCAGCTTATTTGTGCAAAATGACCAAAAAGGGCATTCTTTCATATTATTGTGAGAACGTTGGAGTCGGGTGATGGAGGCGAGAAGTCTGTGTGATGATAAAACAGGGCAACACAAAAAAACAAGGGTAGAATAGGAATTTGGTTTTAAAAACCGATAAGGAGTTTCTAATAAGTCAGGAGGAAGTGACTTCCCAAAAATGACTTATTAGCTTTTGTGGAATAAAATAAGCAACTTTTAAAAATAGTCATCCAAACACCCTAAAATAACTCATTTGCTTTTGTGGGATGAAATAAGTTAAAAGCACCCTAAGCACTCCCAAACACCCTCTTAGTAGATTTTCCTATTTTTTACATGACCCAAAATGGGACTTGGTATCTTCATAGCATACTTATAGTAGTAGAAGCAATCCCCCATTTTCCATCATAGGGTCACAAAAGAGCTTATTAACGATACGCAAAAAAGGGCGATTGCAATTAGACCAAAACACCCATGATCAAGCGGAGCGTTTAATAATTACCAAACAAGGGTTTAGCAGAGAAGCAAATCAACGTCGAATTCAAGCCACCAAGAAAGGCTTATAACGGGTGTTAGGCAATTACGAGAGATTACATAAAGGATATGATTTAACGGTTTTTTTCATATTAGTAAGCATTAAAGGAAAAGAGTGATGGTTTTTTTAGGCAGCAGCAGGTTGAGAAGTCTGGGATTCTTGTTGTTGCTTCTTCCATTGGTCAGGAGTCAAGGCTTTGGTGATGGAAAGGGCATGAATGTCTTTCATCTCTTCCGCCAGTGCCCCGTTCACCATCCGATGCCTTTCCAACAATCTCTTCCCTTCAAATTGTTCCGTAACAATCTCAACTTTGAAACTCGCACCACACCTGCCAACAACAAACAAAACCATATAAAACCAAAAGTGCTACTTGCGTAATGTCTACTTTTTATGAATGTTATACTGAACAAAGTGGGTTATGTTCAAGAAAAAAACACAAAGGTGGTGGAATATCCCATCTATCCCAGGTTAAGGCCCAAGCTCTAGCATCCTGTGGCCAAACTTACTCTCAGACGGCCGTAATTTAATTTTCAAATTGCCAAGGATGTAGTCTAGGTAAAGCCTATATAAAGTTATGAACCTTGTCCAAAATAAAAAGTGGGTTATGCAAGTTGCATAAACGTCAATTGTATAATATTGGCTATTTTAGTCAATAAGTTAAAGGAGGGGGAGGGGGGCAGGGGGGTATATGCCCCCTGTCCCCAACCCACCTAATCCATGATGGGTACCCAACTACCCATTTAGGAAGAATTAGTTAAATTACTTTAAATGAAAAGAAAAAAAAACGAGTTTTTTTATTTTTAAAACAAATAAATAAACCTCAAGTTTCAAAAACGTATAATGATATAACCAACCACATGCAGGTATATCATGACAAATTTAAGAGTATGAAATTATTAAGCAACAAAAAAGAAACTAATTAAATTATATACTTAAAATATATATCAGGGATTATTAGGGGGGAGTAATATCTCCCCCGACACCGAGCCATATGAAAAGCAATACCCATCCGTCCATCCCACCCCGTTAGGGTGGGTAACTTCCATCACTAGGGGCAGGTGGGGGTAATATAGGCAATTTTGGATAATTTCCCTAAATCCTAGCCTCCTTGTAAGTCAAGGGTTCAAACCTCACAAAAGGGAGGGGTGAATGTGACTTTTGCCATCATATAAACATTGCATACTTCCAAAAAAGAAAAAAAGACAATGTGATAGATGGTACATGTTTTTTATAAAGAACTTACCCTCCAGATGTATCGATTACTTCCTGAAAATAGAACATAATCCAAATCATTAATCAAGGGAAGTAACAGATTGAGATGAACAAAGAAACTAGAAACAATATTGTAAGTTTGAAACATCCAGCTCCAGATGATGTTACTAATCGCTATTAAGCACCAATGTTTTACGCAGGATCATAAAAGCAAAGCATCTTAACAATGAGTTTTATATATATGTAAACATTCAAAAGTCTTTAAAAGCAACTAACAGTAATGTGCAGAGTAAGGGGCCGTTACTTAAACACTTACCCAGCAAGTGCTTACCAGTAAAATTGAACACTATCACCTATCATATCGGACAATATTTTAGTCTCTCAAAACGGTATCGTATGCAACAATTTACCCGGTATGCTCTTACCGGGTAAGAGCTGTTGATTTCACTTACCGGGTAAGACTCTCGGTTGATGTTATTGCTCTTACCGGGTAAGATTCTAGTCCTTGTCATGTTTATCCTGTAAGGTAACGTTAAATAAACGGCCCCTAAATTGCTAATCAAGATAAGGACAGCTTCATATACAGACTCATAACCTTAAACGACTAGATAACATAAAGCTTTGATGGTCCAAAATGGGGGACCATTATTGCAGGATACACAAACTGGTTCAATCAAAATGCATATTTACAGTAATAGTTTGATGATCTATATATGCTTGTATTTTTGTTTCATTCGATAACTTTTATCTACTTTTTTTTTTTTGGGATAGGACTACTGAACTAGTACATAATTTGGGAATAGAGTGGCAAATTACACTTCAGTGTCTGAAAAAAAAAGTCCTTTTTCTCTCACACTAACATAAGACTGGTTTTTGATGGACTTTTACTGCCTTTTCAGCCAAAGTACAAGAAAACCGTTGACCCGTATTAGTTATACATGTGCTCAAGCCATCCTCACAAATTAGCTGCATGAATGGTCTAAAAGCATCTAAGTCCTAAGACTTCCAAAGGATATAATAGCCAGGCAAATTATTTAAATATTTCCGTGATTCAAAGTTAAAATCTCTAAAGAAGCATTCATAAATAAGGGGGCAGGTAATTGCAGTGTGGCAACAGCTTATAAGTCATAAGTTAGGGCGTGTTCATTAGCAGCTTAATGAGCTTAATGGAATTCACAACTTATTCGGTCAGCTATACATGACTGTTCGATAATGGTTTAATAACATAGAAAATGGCTTATTCAGTAAGATTATAGGAGGAGCCTTATGTAGAAAGCCGAGTTTCTCCCAAACCTGTCTTGTCCAGATACAATAAGATCCTCCTTCCATCTATGCAAAACCTCTTCCAAACCAAAAACTTCCTTATACACATATATAACTTTATACATACAGGTTCAAATGGAAAATCAAATCTGATTGCGAACGTGAGGACAGCCGAGAGCACACCACGTGTTCTATTCGGCTCATATTCGGTCCGAATAACAAAGGATTATCCAGACCGAATATTATGGTGAATAATATAGTATTCAGGGCCGTGTGGCTGTCCTCACGTTTGCAATGAAAAACGAGTTCCCTTTGAACTTTTCTCTACAACTTTATACATAAAAAAAATAGAAATAAAAATCAAGCATACAGCCTCTTAGTTCCAGATGAGGAATTTGACTTATTGGTTTTTTCATTTGTTCCTACCATTCTTCAGCCATAATTGGTTGACCTTGGTGGTTTACCTTACCCTAGTGTTTTGCTAATTCATCTTTTTTGTGATCATCAAGGAACCGAACCATGAAGAATTTTTGAAAATTACAACCAAAACAAAGGGGAATCTATACATACAGATACAGAGGTGCGATTAGGATTGAGAAATAGCAAACTGAATGCATGAATTGAATTGGAGAAGAAAGTACTTACGATATGAGAAGGAATCAACTTTGACCTAAGTGCCGACTCCACCTGCTCCTTTGTAACCCCCATTGTTTATTCTCTCTTTCTTCTTTACGTCCAGAAAGAATGTCTAGTTTTAAAAACTTCCAAAACCTGCGTCCCAATTACGCCTTCCTTTTCTTTTTATTTTTCATATCAGAATAAAAAACTTATTCGAAAAAAATATTTAAAATTTTTTATTTAAACAAAATTATAACAGTAAATTATGTTTTTTTAAACACATAGCGGCATCGAACCAACGAACATCTATCACGAACACACATGTCTCCCCGGTGGTATCGGGAATTCAGGTCGTTGTCTCGTCCTAGTTAGGGGTGTTAACGAGTCGAGCTGAGTCGAGTAGTGGGTTAATCGAGCCGAGCTCAAAAAATAATACTAGAGCTCGAGCCCGATTAACATTTCAATGTAGGGCTCAAACTCGAGCTCGAATATTTTTTTGAGTTATCGGGCTTGAGCTCGAAGCTCGTTTATAGGTTCGAACTTGCAATTGATTAACTCGTNTTTTTATACTATTTATTAATAAATATATGAAAATGTTTAGCTCGAACAAAGGTATGCTCGAATGACTCGGCTCTGCTCGACTCGAAAAATTTAATTGAGTTTTCGAACGAGTCGAGTCGAACGTTGGTGTTATAAAGCTCGGCTCGTTAAGTTAAACGAGCTCGATTTTATGTTCGAGATCGACTCGAGCTCGAGTATTATTAAGCTTGAGTTCGAGATAAACGAGCTCGAGCAGCTCGTTAAAAGCTCGACTCGCTAACACCCCTAGTCCCAACTTACGCTGGACCTAGAGCCCAAGTCTTTGATTGGGTTGGGGGGCAGCCCAGTCTATGACTGGATCAACTCAAGGACTAGGTACTCCTCATGCCCTCAATTGGCCCCCTTTGGATTCGAACCCGAGTAGACTGAGATCTCATCCACAACCCCTCCTAGGATGTTACAGTCCTTATAAGAAAGAAAATTAAAGATGTCATTTTTACAAATATACTTTTCAAAAATATATCTTTTATAATGAAATGTTAGGTAGTATTATAATTTTAATAATTTCAGTAAGTTTTTTAATTAGTTATAATTTTTTTTCTTTTCCTTTCCTTCCCTTTCTTTCCTTTTCCTCCGGGAGGAAAGTTTTGGAAGGTTATTTTTTACTTTCATCCATTTTCCCTTACTTTTCTTTCGTTTCCTTAGGCAGAAAATTAAAACGACATTCTAATCTTGTATTTAACATTTGCCCTTCACGTTGGATCTTCACAATTCGAGCATGTAATTTAGTGAAATGAGAATTCTTCAAAGGAATTTAACTTTGAAGGGACTCGATTGGAATCTAATGGATCTTGCAAAGCAATTGGAATATACATGTTTCAGCAGAATGCCAGAATCTAATCAAATTCATTCCGTGAACCAAACATCATCAAGAAATTTATCATTCCAATTCCATAAGCTGCTTTGAATTCTGCAAATCAAACAATCCTTTAGTAAACAAATGAAGTCGAAGTATTAAGGTCCATTTGACTTGCAGGAATTTGAGTAAGATTCCACTCCAATCATATGAACATTGGATTTAAAGATCTCATAGTTTGTGATAATGTTTTTAAAATATGCTAAAAACACTAGTTTTATTATAATCAGTTAACAAAACCGAAGATTGTCAAGATAACGAGAAAGCGAATGAAAGATGTCTTAAACTAAGGTCATTACGCTACATGCCGGAATTAGTATCGTGGTACAAAAGATTCGAGAAATAATTCTAACCCTCGTCTATCATATCCGTATCCGTCATCGTTACCTTCTATTACTAAAATATGTCCATAAAATATCATAAAAATGAGACTTTGATCATAATAAGCAGGCAGCACTTGATTCATAATTGGAACTGCTCCTCTTGCTTCAATGTGTTTTCCTTTAAGCTTTTAGTCAGCCAAATGGCAGTTTCTCTAGGAGAAACCTTCCCTGGCCCAAATGGTTTCAGCAACACACCAAGCTCTTCAAATCTCTCCTCTTGCAACAACCTGGCACTAAACTCGAGCAGCCCTTCTAACGCTTCGGCTCGTTGCTTTTGAGACGACGTGTCGAACCGCCGCCGCCGGAGGTCCGATGACGTCCGGCTCGATGCACCGGCCGTCGCGTTTTGGTCCGAGCAATCGCTTCCGGATCCATGCCACGCGGTTGGGGAGTTCTGCCGGCCGGAGGTCGTGTCGCAGGCTTGGACCATGCATTTGTCTTTCATGATCGAGCGGTCGCATTGCGGGGAGGACGAGCCTTGTGCGGAGGTTATCGAGGTTCGGCGAGTGGGGACGAAGTGGTCGTCGTTTTGAGCGAAAGGGAATTCGACCATTTTGTCGATCCGGGGGGCGTTGACGGAAACGTCCAGAGAGTTGAAGCACTCGAGGAAACCGGTGCTCTTTCGGCATGCGGAATCTTCGATTATGGGTTTTGTTAGTAGCGGTAGAGACGCCCGTCTACTTGTTGGACCGGATTGTCTTACGGAAGTTCTTGAATCAGATTCCTGCACCTGTAACCATTTAGCACTTCAGAATAAAACTTGAAAATTCGAAAAAATGTACAAAAAGTTAACCTGTCAACAGAACAAATATGATGTTAAAAGAACCGAAATATATGTATAACACAATCAACCGACGTATTCACTGATTCAGACACCCAATGTCAGGTAGGAATTGGCCTATAGGTCTATCCCCTAGGCCGTTTACCAACACATATTGGGTAAACGGGCCACTTATCAATCTCTTATCGGATGAGTGATTACTGGGTCATTTAAGCCGTTTACTAAACACTTGCCGGTTAAACGCTTACCGATATCACTTGCCTTATTGATTGAGCTTGTCAAGGACGGAGAAGCTTACCCAGTAAGGCAAGGACCGAGAGTCTTACCCGCTAAGCGCTTATCGGGTTTAAGATGCTTACCAACAATCCATTTTCAGGGCCGGGAATGTTACACGATAAGGTAAATGAGGGTGGTAAAGTCTTACCTGATAGAATTTGGGGCCTTTTACCAAACGCTTAATGGGAAAGCATCACCACCCTCACTTACCTTATTGGTAACATTATTGGCCAATGGATTGGCCATCCAAATGGATTGTGGGTAAGCGTCACTTATCCTATAAGCGCTAACCGGATAAGAATCTTCTCCCTCATTTACTAGGTAATAGTCCTGGTCCTTGCTATGCTCTTACTGGGTAAAATTCTCGGTTCTTGCCATGCTCACCTGGTAAGTGTTTGGTAAACGGCTCCCAAGGCTTTTTATCTAATGTGGCATTACGTCCTCACAACCAGAAGACCTTAAATTTGTCTGGTTCATCTAGAACAAGCAATTTATATGGACTAATTGGGTGATAAGCTCCAAATACGGTTACAAAGCCCTCCTAAGTAACAAAAAGTTTAGAGTGACCTATATTTTGGCCATTTAAGTCATACTGAAACACAAACCAGATATACCAACTGCTACCACAGCTAGTACCAAAGGCACCAGATCAACATCATATCTATAAATATAAAAAGACATGCATCGTTATTTAATAATCTTACCATTTCACGACCCTTCGAGAGCTCTGTTCGCTTTTTAGGAACAGAGGAGGTCTTCTGTGAAGTAACCCTAAGGTTCTTGGCAGAAATGGAGGCTTTGGAAGAAATATTCTTATTAACTGGTGACTCTTCACATGTGCTTCCAATAGACAGCCTTCCCATTCTCCGTTGCAAGTAATGAGGGGAATCTTGAACCCGTTTGGTTGAAAATGGAGAACCTTGATCACCTAAAGAAATGCTTGGATTCAAAGTTCTATCATTGCCACACGAAAGCCGCCTCTCCCTTGATCTTGGACGAAGATAAACTGGCTCCACAAATCTTGTTTTCTTCATGTAATCAGATTCAGGCCAGTGGGTCGTTAAACTGCTGCGTTTGGGGCTGTTTAGTTTAAGATTGACCTTAAGTACATAAGGCTGGAGGTGTGGATGTCTCAGTAGCTCTGCTGCCTGAGAAACCAAACATACACTTCAATGATTTACACCAGAGAGTCATCATCTATGTATTAGTTTTTCAAGTGTTGTTCCCTAGCAAAAGAGATTACGTTCTTTTACGAAATCCATTTTGAGATCAGACCGAAGACATAATAAGTTGTTTGATTATGCTAACTTTAAATATAAAGCAACAGAGTATTTCAACATCCTCCTGGAGAATACTTCCTCCGTCCCAAAATAAGCGTCCACGATGAAAAAGGCACACAATTTTAACAATGTGTAATGATTACACTTTCAAATTAACTAAATGACAATTTTACCCTTGATAATAGAGGGAGTAATGAATTTCTCCATCTCATAATTGAAGGTAGAATTGATAGGTAGACACTTATTTTGGGATGGACGGAGTAATGAAGTTCGCCATCTACAAGATGCAAGAGTTGATTTTATAGTAGGAATGATTTGTATAATGCACTAGATAAAAGAGATGTCACTACACTTGGCCGTAGTTCCGGATTTTTCCGCAGCATGCTTTTCACAAGGCCCCGACTGAAACAGAAACGAGCAAAATGATTAGATTCTACAACCAACTGAATGCCACTAAACACAGAAGCAAATATCATGCAAGTGATTATTTACAAGGGCATAGCATCAAAAGTAAGTACATCTAATATCCTACTATCCAAGTTCTTGTTAGACGCCTTCACAAGTCCAGCCAAGTGTGGTAGTTGTGAGTGTCATGCATTATTACATAATGAAGTGGAATAAAATATTTGACTCACAAGGCACCAGTGTATTTGGTTGGAAGTGGTGCCACAATTGACTTGTTAATTTTGTTTATCAGTGCTTGCATGTCCTGTTCCAGAAACCAAAACCAAGACCAAAATCATAAGCTTTCTGAGCCTCAGGCAGAAATAAAAGAACAGGAAGAGATTGTAATTATATGAAACAAACAAAAAGACATGGTTTAAAACATATACATCACATAACAAATAATATATTTTGTATGTGCCAAGTCCCCGACTCTGAAATAAATTGTTTTTTTTACTTTGTCTTCGTATTAACAGATAGAATGCATCTTCTGCTGACAGGCTGCCATATTTTCAAACTTTCAAATGGTTCACCATCTTACAACAGTCTCAGGAAGAACATAACTAAAGGGACTAGATAATTAGCATATTCCACGTCTGAAAGAAAAACTTGTTTGACTCCAGAATTTGAGAGGAGAATACTGCTCCTGGAAGATTTTTTTTTATCTTCAACGAAATAGATAGATGCCCTTGACACTTACAAAAGCTTTAAATGCAGCCTTGTGAGAAGTCATTTCATATATACAGCATCCTACAAAACAGAAAATGAAGAATCGTCGGTACATGCTTAAATTAAGAACCAATGTGAGAAAAGTCACGGTTTATCTCATGAAAGCAAATGTCAAACATCATTCGACATACTCATTTATCCCTTACCCAGAGACCAAATATCTGATTTTGAACCATAAGGTATATCTGCAAGAAGCTCAGGGCACATATAACTAGGAGTTCCGACAACCTGAGAAACATATAAACAAGAAACAATGAGATACATCTACCAATACAACAGAATGAAACTCAAACTTGAAGGCCCTCTGTAAGAAACATATCACTCACAGATGAGGCAAGGTCATCTGAAGTCAACATCTTGGCTAGTCCAAAATCACCTGAAAGATGCATTATCCATGATGAGTCATCATAACTTACTTTCAACTCGAGAAAAGGCCAGAAAAGTATACTCACCAAGACGTATATCTTGATCTTTTGTCAAGAATATATTTGAACACTGCGAAAGAATAATCATCAGCTAATGATGGTCCGTAAAAATTCAGAAGACATTACTATTGATAGTGTAGCCAAAAGCAATTTCATCTGTTGAGCTAACCTTAACATCACGGTGAAGAACATGATTCAAGTGTAAGTAGTCAAGTGCCATTAGGAGTTGTACAAGCCATTTACACAGTTTCTGCACAATAGTTTGATGTTTAGAACAAACCACTTCAAACGTGACTGGACTTGCAGAGTATAAAAGGGAACAGAGGAAAGGAATAGATGAGAGAGAGAGAGAGAGAGAGAGAATAGATGCAAGATGGTAAGTAACTACCTCTTCAGAAAACAGCATGCCATTTGCTTTTTTAATAGCTCCTGCCCTGCATAAAACGAAATTAAAAATCATGCCAATGACCACCGCAACTCTATTTACCAAAACACTGTAATTCGAGAGCAAAAGTTACGAAGTACTAACATGTCTCCACCTTCACAATATCCTATAATAATGCAAACATAGCATCCCTGTCAAAATAAAATAAACAAATAAAAGAAGCACAGATAGAATAAAATTGTTAGTGCAGATAAAGAATAAAGAATGAACAGTTCCTGCAACCATGGCTGTTTCATTACTATTATTATAGTTTTGTATTGTCATGTATAAGCAGTTGTACAACTTGTATTAAAAATGAAACAATGGCCTCAAACCATAATCAAGAATGATGAAAATTTCATTCTCTTACCTTTTCTACCCAGGAATCTTTATATTCCACTATAAAGGGATTTCGCATTTTAGAGATAAGCTCCATCTGCAAATAGAGAAGCTTGATTAGTTTGCAGATGTTTGAAAGTAAAAACTAATTAAAAGTCATCACTATTGAGGTTTAAGAGCCAATTTAAAACCATATCTGTACGAGGCAAAAATGCCAATACATGTGCAGAGGTAAGCACATAAGAAGTTACAACACGAACAGCAGACATTTTACTCAGGCAAGAACTATCCTAGAACTGTAGAACATATGCCCATCTGGCCTTCTCCAAGTGGTTGGGACTCCCTCAAGATAACCTAGAGGTCTTAGCTAGAATCAGACTTAGGTGTTGTCCAGTGAATTACTAGATGCGCATCAATGGGAGAGCAGCAAAGCTTCACCCAGTCAGCATGATTTCCTCAGTCTTGCAGGAAAAGAACCATCTTAAATCAAGTTGAATTTAGCATTGACGATTTAATTTTCTTGTTGAATTACATGTCATTCTTTTTTACTTCACACACTTTTGTGAACTCCATTCCCTGATTGCTTGCCAACTTCTAAAACTTTAACATCTTTAGGAACCTTGATGAGTTCCATGAGTAGGGGAGGGGGCAATAGATATGAGTCAAGCATATTACAAGTATCATAATACTAATGGTTATAAAATAATAAAACTAATTTTAAAAGATCTCTGATGTTAGAGAAAGAGAATATGATGTTCATTTTCAAGGAAAAGGGGAGTTATGGAGTCCGGAAGAAAAGAAAATCAATTCAGGTGCATTTAGGACATTGATGCCCTCAAAAATAGAATTAACAAAAGATTGTAGGATGCTTAAAGTAAAGGATACCAACCTCCTGATGTGCAGACCTACGTGTTCTATCAGTTTGGCGGGCAAGGCGTATCTTTTTCAACACATACCTTAATATACAGAATTACATGGAATGGGAGAAACAATCAATATGTGTCAATGAAAATGCATAGAAGCATCATCGAATAAGCATATAACATATTATGAGATAAAACAAGCACAGAAATACATAGATAAAGGGATCGTAACAAACAAATAAAAAACTAGGTAAATTTCAGTTTTATCCTCACTTCTTTCTTTCATGTCTATGCCGTACAAGAAGGGCGGCACCAAACGCCCCCCTTCCAATTTGCTCAAGCACTTCGTACTGATCCATGTAGCTAGCAATGCATTACACTTACGGGAACTAACAAGATGCTTCTACCTGTCATATATTCAATATAAGACCCTGTAAGTAAACAAAGACAGATGCTAAAATAATGTCATAAAAGCAGTAGCATAAGCCGCTTAATACAGACATCTTCGCACATTAATCCCGTTTTCTTGACAGAACAATTCAAAAGAAGATGGGAAGGAGAAGAAACAATCCATAAACAACCTAAACAATAGTAAGAAAAGATATTCTACTGCTATGCATTTTACAAACATTTGACGTGCCACTTCGTTTATATTCATTAACTACATAGAAACATCAATACAGTATGCTGATTGCATATCTTAACCCAGTTAACATGATAATCACGATTTAAAAGATAACAACTGGACGAAAAGCTGACAAGAAGAAATTAACATCTTATACAGTATGCTGATTGCTTCCTCTAAAAATTTTTAAAAATAAACAAACATCAAGTGTTGGAAACCTGCAACAATATGGTTTTCTCCTCACCAGAATCTATACACACAAAAATGCATTCAACATTTTATATACTTCCTCTGATTTAGTCATCCTGCTAGTATTAACTAAGACAATAATGTTCCCCCACCCACCATTTATAAAAATCACAACACAAAAATTAATCACTCAGGGGAGAAACACAGAGGGCTTGTCAATGATATACAACCTCCAAAGTCCATTAAGACAGACGAACGTCGCGCATTATTTACCTAAGAACACGATACGTCCTCTCTCCCACCATCTATAAACACCCAACTAACTACCCAAAGGAACAGCAACCAGAATGTCAGTGTCTTAAAAACTTGTTCCCAAATTCATTAATGTTAACCAAAAATTCAAGTATTAGTAACCTACAACCACAATGTCTTCCCTCACCCACCATTTATAAAAAATCATAATGAGAACTAAGGACTCGTGGGGAGAACAACGACAGTTATGTCCTATATACATATACCTCCTCTGGAATTCTTCAAATTAAACAAATATTTCAAGTATTAGTACTCAAAACAATAATGTCCCTCTCAACCACCAATTACATATACATATGCATATATATATATATATATATATCACAATGTGAAGACAAACAACTTGAGGATAAAACAGCTAGAATGAGCATATACTTCCACCTTCCGAGGATAAGCCTCCAATTTTCAGCCACAATGTATTCACATTTAAAGACTCTTATAGCACATTTGAATCTAACACAAGAGAGATCCAAGGAAAACAACTAAACAACAACTAATTACTCAAACAATAGCATATAATTAAGCAGAAAAACGAACCAGGAAACAAGTTGAAATGCATCGTAAACCGTACCGGAAAACAAACCAGCAAGAGCAGGAAAGCAAAAGTGCTGTATCAGTGACTGAATCGAAGTCAAAATAAGAAGAAGTGGCAGATTAAAGTATATACACAATACCTGAGAAGGTGATTCAATTTTGAAGAGATGATAAAGTGAAGAAGAAGAAAACAGTGTGAAGATGAAGATTAGTTGCATCGGAGATGGAGAAAGTGGAATCTGAAGGCTGACATTTAGCACGGAAAGACTATTGAAAACAAGTGTTGATGAGAGGTTTCAATGGAG
>LUCG01084118.1:0-10259 GCA_001633085.1 Carthamus tinctorius | reverse complement strand
ATAAAAATTACAAACCATTAATATTAAAAATTAAAAATTACAAAACATTAAAACATAATAAAGACTGAAAAAAAACTACAAATCATATTCGAGATGCCAAATATGTTCTACCAAATCCGACCGAAGATTATGATGAGTCTCTCTGTGTCTCACTTTGAGAACATTCACGAAACGTTCCGCCGGAGTGAGTTGTGGGTTAGGTGCATCCGGTATATAACCAGGGACAACACAAATGNACACACGTACATAATGGTTCTCAATCTAGCTATCTCCCATCCGCGTGCCGGTTGTACAATTATATTCCAACGTTTTTGGAGCACGCCAAAAGCTCGTTCAACATCTTTACGTGCCGCTTCTTGCGCTTTCTTAAACTTTTTTCGTTTCTCGTTTTCAGGAAACGAAAACGATTTGGAAAAGTAGCCCATTCCGGATATATCTCATCCCCGAGATAATATCCGTGCTTGTACGTGGCTCCATTCACCTGAAAGGGGCACTCGAGTGCTTTTCCGTCATACACATCGTCGAAAAGAGGCGACTAGCTGAGTACGTTGAGGTCGTTCATGGCACCGGCACAACCAAAGAATGCGTGCCAGACTCACGTGTCTTGGGAGACCACCGCTTCCAAGATGATTGACGGGTATGGATGATCGCCTTGCTTGAATTGACCTTGCTATGCTACTGGGCAATTCCCCCAATCCCAATGCATGCAGTCAAGGCTATCGAGCATGCCGGGAAATCCATGTCGGGCTTCATGCGCGGCATACAACTGTTGAATATCTTGATAACTCGGCTTGTGTAAATATAGTTCTCCATACACTTCAATAATACTTGTGTAAAAGTTGTGTAGATAATCGCGTGATGTTTTCTCTCCCATGCGGATGTACTCGTCGAATGCGTCACTGGAAATTCCGTACGCCAATTGCCGAATTGCCGCTATACACTTTTGTATCGAAGAGAAACCTTGATTTCCTATAGTGTCGTTTTGTTGTTGAAAATATCGATACCTTGTGCTTAAATCATGAACTATTTATAGGAATAGCTCCTTGCTCATCCTGAAACGTCGTTTGAACATATCATCTATGTACGTCGGGTAATCACAAAAGTAGTCCGCCATTAGCCGTTCGTTTGCAGCTACTCGACCTCTTTTTATGTCAGTGGCCCTCGAACGGCGAATTGACGATGATGCGGTGGCCTGTTGAATGAATGTTGCAAACATTTGCGCATTTTGTTCCCATTCCTCGTCGGTATCCATGGATGATGATGACCCGGTCGAGTAATCGGGTTGTGCCATAGTGTGTAAAGAAATGAAAGCTGGTGAGATGGAATTGGTGTGAGAAATAGAAGTGTATAGAGAGAAAAAGATGAAATTGGTGTGAAAATAAGTTAGGATAGAAGGTTATTTATATAGGGTTTAATAAAAGAAAAAAAATTAAAAAAAAATAGCCGTTGAATAACGGCAATCTAAAAAAATGTTTTTTTAATTTTAATTGAACCAACCAACGGTTCCATCGGCATGGCCAACCCGATCCTCCATCGAACCCGTTGAGCCCGCTGGTGGCGTAGCGAAGCCCGCCGAACCCGTTGAGCCCGACGGGTTCGAAACTGCTGAAGCCGATGGCCGTTACGCATAGTCTAATATCCCTGTTAATTATTTCATTTGGCCAAAATGCCCATCATCAACCTGAAACCAATTAAATAAAGTTTGGGTTGTTCAGATTATTTGGTTTTAAGGTTTTACTATTTCGGTTATCATTTTTCTTAAAGGTGGATCTCGAGAGAAAGGCCAATTCCTTAAAATTAAGGGTGTTCAAAAAAACCGTTGGAGTGATCAAATTGGTCGAACCAAATTAAATTGGACCGTTTTTGGTGGTTTGGGCGATCTGACAGTTCGGTCTAATTTGAAAATTTGCCAAATCGGGCGGTCTGGTTTGGTCTGCAGTTTGGGGTTTTTCCTGGCGGTTTGTGTAACGACCCAAACTTTGCGGAAATAAAATTACCATAAATATTTAAAACTTCCGAAATACGGACTACAAAGTTTCGAGTCGAACTCCTAACATTATCCAAAAACAACGTAACATCTAGCAATTGAGAATACTGATATCCAAGGGACTTCAACTAGCCTCCTCTCTACTAACAAGCTTCAAGCCTTGCCCTTATTCTTATCCACTCATTGTCTCCTAAAATGGTTTAGTTTTGAAAACGAGGGTTAGACCGAAGGTCTAGTGAGTTCCCTCAAAAGCAACATCGGTTTATTCAGAAGTACTCGCAATTTATAATTAAGCATTTAAAACAAACATTTAGTTAAATGTTTCATGCTCACACTCTCAACACATGTACTGGCCCTCACCGCTTATTTCCCACGCATACCTGTGGCAACACAAGGGCACACACGTGACCGATTTGGGGTCACACCTCCTCGATTGGGCCAGTACATGCCCCACCTCATGCAACTTACATATCATGCAATGCAGATGATTATGCAAATTCAAAACCACCTTTTTATCAATACAAAATTCATACATAAAATGATATGAAGGTGGTTTCCATTTTAAAATATCTGTCAAAGTGAGGAAAACTCACCTGGTCGCGAATTCTCTACTAACACTGAACTCCTTGATGGCACACCTACAAGGTAAGAGGCACAAATGACTCTAAGGATTCAAATCTTGATCAAACATTCTTAAACCCCTCGACCTACTCCTTACGAAGAATCTAATCCAAGACGGATAATTGGTCCGAGTCGGACAACTACCAAAATCTGAGTCGGACAACTACCAAAATCCGAGTCGGACAACGCAAAGTCTGAGTCTGGAAACTGGGACTTCGAGTCGGACAACTGGATTGATTACAGACTTCACGATAACAGATCTAAAACAAATGAAAATCTTACTCAAAACACCCAAAACAATTCTAGAATAACCACCAATAACAAAGATGAGAATTCTTACCAAATTTGGGCACTTGAAAACGATGGTCTCTTCTTCCTCCTTTCTTCCTCTGCTCTCGACAGCGGCTAAGCACACACACTCACTCTAGATTTTCTTTACCCTAAATGGAAATAGATGACGTACTCAGTCCCTTAAATAACATGGGCCCAGGCCCAACTTCCTTTCCCTGACTTATAAACAGGCCCAAAGTGTAACATCCCATGTCTTGTTTAAACCTAAACTTAGAAAGTTTGGTGGTTAAAAAGTATATATTGGTAAATTTCAGGGACTATTGTGTAAATAGATGGCTTAAATAGAAAGTTGGGGCTTAATTCTTATTTCTCTAGGATTTGGCTATGGTGGAAGAGTGTACTTTTGGTGGGAGGCTAAAAGGGGAGAAAGCTTGAAGAAAGGAAGCATTTGGAGGATATCATTGTGATTTAAAAGAGAGGACTCCACCTTAAGGTAATAACCTTCTTCTCTATTTTAAAAGCTTCCATTCTTGTTGAAGCATTCATCAATGGTGGGATTTTGGGTATTTCCTATTTTTGTTTAAAAGAGGATTGATATTTCTAACAAAGATTAGAGGTCCTTGAGATTAGATGCATCTTGTTTTCTACGCATTTTGATGATATGAATTCCTTTTATTAAGAAGCTATGTTTTAGATTAGAGATTTTTGGGTAAAAACCCATTTCTTAGTGTTATGCATTTTATATGTTTTTGGGGTGATTTCATTGTTAAAAATCGATTGGGATTTGATCATTAGATGTTAGATAATTGATGGGGACTTGGTTAGGCTTGAATCATATCATTATTGGACTTAATGGGAAAAGTTTGAGCTGGGTGGAAACAGCCGCATATGCGGGTTTGCGCACGGGTTAGGGTCGCGTAGCAACCCGCTGGCTTGTTGTTTTGGGACTTTCACGGGTACGGCGCGGATTTGCCTGCGTGGCAACCCGCCGATACCCCTATTTCAGCCTTGTGATTTTTTGTTTTTCCAACGTTTCGCGCTAGGTTCGAGGCCTAGATTAGAGGTTCATCTAAGGATGTTATTAAGGAAATATTAAGGGTTTAGAGGGGTTTTTAACACCTTTCAATGTGCGTCAAATTCAGGTTTCGGTTTGGATAATTTTGACGTTTTTAAGCGTTTGTCGAGTTGTCGCGCGCCAGGTGAGTTCCCTACCTCAAATCCTTTTGAATGAAGATGTTTAAATGTTTTAAAACTTTTTCCACTCGTAAATGTTTATGAAAATGCTATTTGATTGGGTTATGAATGGTTTGTGAAATTAAATGCTTTTATAAGTTGTTGGTTTTTGAGTGCGTTGTCATGGTAGAGTACCTCGGGGTTATTTGACCTCGTGGGAAGGACATGCCTGAGCCATGAATGTATTTTGTGGTTTAGGGGCACTGTTTGGGTGCAGGATATTTATACATCGCGAAGGGAATGCGATAGATTGGCCTACTATGTATGATAAACTCTAATTATGTGGAAACAAAGGTTATGAGCTCATACTTGTCGGTTACCATATGTTTGTATTTATAAATGTTTTTATGTTAACATTTTCGGGGAATTCACTAGACCATTGATCTAACCCACTCTTTTCAAACTTAAACCCCTTTTCAGACAAGACCGCGTTTGAGAGGAACGCGAAGGGCAAGGGCAAGGGCAAGGTGTGAGTAGCTAGTGGAGGATGCTCTATAGTGTTAGTTGTCTTTCCAAATAATTCTCAGCTGTATAGTTCACTTTATCTACAGCAAACTTAGAGATATACTTGTTTATTTGGGTCGTCTTTCTCAGTTTTGAGATCGGTTTTACTTTTTTTTAGCCGGTTTGGGCTTGAGACATTATGATGGGGTTTTACTTAAATCATGAAACCTATATATTTAATATGTCTTGTGTTTATTTGGATTTTGGGCCATTACACAAAGGGTGATTTGGGTTATTACAGTTTGGACCAACCCGACCAACAAATATGCATATCATTTATTTTTTATATATAATCAATTTATATATAAAAAACCAACCCTATTTCTAATAACTAGTATTGATTTTGAATTCCATTCTCATATCTCTATAAATATGTATGTGATTTATGTGTATGTATGTGTATTTAAAGAAATTTTGTCTTTGAAATCAAACTATGTATTTGTGTTTATTTTAAAGCCCATAAAAGGCTCAAACTGCCTAAACCGGTCAGACCAAACTGCCTAAATCGGTCGGATCAAACTGCCTAAACCGCGATCCAATTTGACCGATTTGGGCACTTGATGTCAAACCGCTCGGTTTGGAAACTTAACAAACCGCCCAAACCGATTGCGAACACCCCTACTTAAAAATCTTGATGAGAATGGTAAGAAAAGATTTTCTTCATTACTTCAATCCTAATTGAAAATAAATACCGGTTAGATAGATATGCAAGGTCAATTCCTTAAAGCAGCAATTCATAGGTGGACATGAGATTAAAAATAATCAAATGTTTAAATCTTTTTTTTACATTTCTTACCTTAACTCATATTCTCTACATTCTTCGTCTTTTCGTCAAAACGAATAAATATTATTTTATTTTTATGTAGAGTTAATTACATATTTGGTCCTTGTAGTTTGTTGGGTTTTACGAAAATGATCTCTAAATTTCATTTATTGTAGATTAGGACCCATCGTATGTAGTTTTGTAACGAGTTGGCCCCTCACTCTAAAGGTCATCCAAAACATCCATTGTCAAGGGTACTCTTGTCATTTTTCCCTTTTCTTTATTTTAAAGTTAGTTTTTTTATCTCTTCTCCTTTTTGTATAACACCCAACTTTATGGACAATTCTATAATCTACTATCTCAGTCTCTCTGTTCTCTATCTCTTTCACGTACAGACGTGAATCAGCTTCGATGCGAGTGTGACCACCACCAACTTCTCGTGCGACCTCCAACTAGCTCCAACGAACCCTACCATTATCATTTGCCACATCCTCTCCTCTCTCTAGCAATCATCACCAGCCTCTACCTCGTCCGTTGAACCCCCTCATGACTGGTATGTCATCATCCCCGACAAGGCCCCCATCTATTGGTCACCACCACTAATCTCTAACACATACACACACATAGAGAACACACACTCAACTCCTTTCGATCTCCATCCCTATGAGTAAGTGTGTGTGTGTGTGTGTGTCTTTATGTGTTTGCGTGAGATGGGGGTGGTGGCGTTGGTTTGAGTTGATGTTTGGCGATAGGTTACAAAGGTGGTTGTAACTAGGGGCGAATTTATGTGTAGGGAAATGGGGTGTGTTGACCCCACTTAAAAAAGAAAAATTAAAATTACTATATAGGGAAAGTCTAAAAAAACCCAACAAACTATGTAATTTTGAATGATTAAGTCCTTAAGCTATCTTATTGAATGAAAAAACCCTTAAGCTTTTTAAAACCTTTTAAATACATCGTTGCAACCATTTATGTTTACTTGTTACGTGTTTAACAAGTAAATCTCTTTAATTTCCGTATAAAATTTTAAAAAAATAGTTTCTAATTATCTGAAATAATAATCTCTCGTACCCCAAGTCCCAAGTCCCAACTCCCAAGTATTCCATTCCCATCACCAGCCTCCGCCACCGGCCACCGTCCCCGCCAGCCCAACGCTGCCTGCCACTGTCGGAACATGTCACCGTCACCACCACTCCATCGTGAACGCCATGACGCCACCAAGTCATCATGTTTACGTTTTTGATTATCCACCCTGATTTTAATCTTGTTGCAGGTTCATGTTTTTCGATTTAGGTCGCCATAAGGTTTTATTTTCGAGTTGCAGGTCTATTTTATTTGATTTTTAGGTTTTTTATCGATTAGCCATAAGTTTTTTTTGTGGATTTTCTTCTGAAGTTGGAAAGAAATGGAGATATATGATAATAGCTTAATGGACATTATCATAGTCAAAGAACACAAATGCAATTCACGACGTATTGCCCTTCTTCTTGAGTTGCACAAGAGATGGAAAACAGAAGATTTCTTCCCTTAGCTAACAACCAAAAGTTAATAATAGCTAGAAAAAATTTCCATTGGAGCAAACTACAAAACCATAATGGGTGGGTAGGTGGAAAGTACAAGTTCTTATCAGAAGAGTTACGGAAATGTAGATTCCTTAGGTTTTAGCAAGAAATTTCAATTTCTTCTTACCATCTATTAAAAAAAACTATATTGCTCCATTTCATTCACCCATGGTGGATGTTACTACCGTGATCCCTATCACCGTTACCACCGTTGCCGCCACCACCATTTTGCCACCGCCGTCTTCACCGCCGCCGCCGCCACCTTCCTAGCGGTGGTTGCTACTGGTACCTTCGTCACGGACACCACCACCACACCTGTCACCGCTGCTACCATAACCACCACCCACCACTGCCGCCACCACACACCACGATGTCATTATCGTCGCCGTCCTAGTCGTCATTGCCCACACCCATCACGTTGCTACCACAACCACCACCTGTTACCGCTGCTACCATGTCAACCGTCACTAGCAGCGCCACCACACTCATCACACTGCTAGCACGACCACCACCCGTCACTGCCACCACCACATTCCCCGTCTTCACTCGCCATCACCACCTGTTGTCATCGCGTCCCCTAACACCGCCCCCGCCACTACCACGGTCATCATTACCACAACCCGTCATCATTGTTGTCACCACCACCTTTTGCCACCATCGCACCACCATTATCATTGTTGTCGCCGTTACCACTTTTTGTCATTGTCGTTAAGCATCACCACAGCCAGTGTCATTGCCACCGTCGCTCACAACAGTCATTGCCACCGCCACCGTTACCGCCACCACCACCCACCGTCACCGTCTCCACCACCTCCTCCTTCCCCCACCAATATGATATATTCAATGAACTAAACAGACATATTCAATTTTTTCGACAAATTCCAATTCCAATTCCTGCCAACCAAACGCATGGTCAAAGATTTTTAAATTCCATTCCAATTCCTTTCGATTCCAATTCTTTTGACAGATTCTAATCCCAACAGATTCCATTATGCGAACCAAACACCACCTTATAATTTTCCAAATGAAATACTTAGGTTGGATTGTTCAAATGACCTCAACCATAGGAATGAATAATGTCAGCATTTTAAATTCATATATGAATAAATGATACATAATCAATATTATTTTTCATTAAGAATATAAGAGCAATACATTCTAATTTAAAAATGATTTTCCAATCATATTTTAATTTGAGCAAGAAAAGAATTTTTTTATTGGAATTCTTCAAGTCCATGGAAGAATTCGACAACAAATCACGGGGGATGCCTTTATTTTGTTAACGAAGTTAATTGCATTAATCTTTAATCCTCACCATGCTACCTTATCTATAGGGAGGTGAATTGAGTAAGGACATGCCCTCTTTCTTTAGCTGATTAGTTGACATTATTCTTCAATCCTCACCATGCTACAAATTGGCTAAAGAACGAGGTTCTGCCCTCACTCAACTCACCTCCCCTGTATGTAAAGATGAAGTTTCGAAATTCGTATAATCTATCAGTGAAACATTAGCTGATTGGGTTTATGTTCCGTAGAGGTTCGTGTGATATTATGTAGTAACACACTATGGGCCCTAAAACCCTATTTTAAAAGGCCTTGAATAGGGTCTTATATTAACGTTGACAAACGACATTTTGTCTTAAGTCGACTTGTTCATAGAATACATTTATTTCCTTTAAAGGTCAACCTTTATCTCATTGATCTCCTTTCGACCATTGGTTAGTGCGCAATCATACCATTGATGTATTTATGTTGTATTTTTTAAATAAAAACGTGTGATCAAGGAATTAAATGCATGATTAATGTCGTTTTGGATGTTTAAATGTGTATATATGTTAGGTATATGTATTGTAAGTTTTGTTATGCAAAAATACTGAGTAAATTTAGAGTAATATGAGAAACTTGGAGTTGGGTCCTTGAACCATTTCGAACTCGAAAATCAAAACCAAGTTGCTACATATGGCATAGGCATGCTAAAGGTGCTTGTTAACCAACATGGTTGTATGGATGTTCAACATTTACTGTTTATGAGTTATGTTTGGTATGCTTATAGATTCACAATTGGGATATCCGCTATATTCAACGAGACATGGGTAGATAGGTAAGCGTCTAAGGATCAAATTGGCAACATTAGGTACATCTCATCAAGTATAAAATGGAACCCGATAATCCATACCATATAAGGGTCGATGAGCATTAAAAAAGGAGTCTTTTATTGTCATTAATAATTGTGATCCAAACAATCTTGATGAATCGATGATGATGCTTAGACTAAGTAAAAAGTACTATTCAATGTTCTCTAAAGTATATACAATAACCTGAAGAACTGGGTATTTCCTGAAAGACAAAAGTTCACGTCAAAGAACATTCAGAGATATTGAAGAAGTAGCTAAAGAGAGAGTTAAGGTTGATCATGACTTGAAGCGGCATTCGGCAATATCAACTTGGCTACACACACGTAGGTCTAAACCAAAACTCAACTATCACTGAAGAACCATTTAGTCTCTCTAATAGTTGATTAGAGTCTTTTTGAAGAAGATTAATCTATTATCTTATCCTTTTGCACAAAGGAAACCCCAATTACTTTAACCCGGCACAAGTACACGTACGACCTTCTTTATTGTCTCCCATCGTGTTAGTCAACCTTTGAAGCTAATGTTCATAAGCGGCAAAAAGTATGTGCATCCAAAACACTATCCTACCATATTTGAGAACAATGACATTGATAAGTGTGTAGAAGTATACATTTTACCACCCATTTAGGACCTTATTTTATAGTTTTTTATATTGTCCTTATCATATATATTGAGTTTTTTTAATCTTATTTAAGGGTTTTAAACTTATCGGATCTAGGATTTGATAATGCTCTATATATTTGTGGAATAAAATTGTTAAATGGGATAATCTCCAAGACCTTTGAGCTCTAGTACATATAGGACTTTACCTTTCCATGTTGTTTTTTTTGGAAGGGTGTCCGGGCCAAAGGCCGACTAATTCCCGGCAATTTTGGGGGGCTAAACATGGCCTCACTTAAATGTCCTCAGGCATGCGTACGGGAAGGCTCGAACTCGGTTAGGGCGCTAAGGACTTGAGCCTAAAGACTTGAACCAAGAGGTTTATTCTACATGGTGTATCTATGGAGTGGTTCACCTTGACTTCTTTTGAAACTTGTAATAACCTTATTATTTAGCAAATTGGACTAATTAAGTTGTTAATAGCTTAATGTTTAGGCTTTTATTTCAGGTTTGGGAAATAAAAGAATTGGGCTTGGGAAAGCCTTGGGCCTAGAAGCCCTAGG
>LUCG01084093.1:2658-14378 GCA_001633085.1 Carthamus tinctorius | reverse complement strand
ATAAAATAATTAATTTAAATATAAACGGGTTTGTGGGTCAACCCACCAACCCGGCGGGTCAACTCGTGAAACTTGGTGGTTGGTGGGTTGACGGGTTGGCGTGTCAAAAACCTCAACCCAAACCCTTTTATTTTCGTATCGTGTCGTGTCGGGTTGGCGGGCCGTGTCGAAAATTGCCAGCCCTAAATAAAAGTGAATTTATATGACATCCAAAACAAGGTTTTAATTTATATGGTCAAAAAATAGTATGACATTTATAAGACGTATTTATAATCGTTGTAATAATTTTATAAAATGTTTTTGAGCGTAAAAATAAAAAAATTATGTAATTTTTATTAAGAAATGCCATATTTATAGGAGAGTATTTGAAAAAGTGTCATATAAAAGTAAATGACCTAAATAAGATGGGTTTATATGAGATTTTTTTAAAAGTGTCATATAAAATAGCTAATACAACACTTTGGATTAAAAATGGTTTTTGAAATCTGTTAAGATGTCTAAAAGCATCATATAAGTTTATTAAATCACCTTTAAATATGACGCTTTGTTTATGTCTTATAAACTATAAAGTAGTTTACTAAGACGCTTAGAAATTAATAGCATCCTACAAAAGTATCTTTGTTCTTCAAACTAATTTAGAGTTACAAAAACAACGAAAAACAGTTATAACTTTACTTATCTGTCTTCACAAAAAGTTAACGAATTCAAAAAAAAAAAAAAAAATCTTTCAAATTTTCAAATGTTCACATGCGATTTTTGTAGGGTCAAAAAAACCATATATCCCAATAAAATCCCATAAATGTCATTCTTTTGATTCTATTTCAAAATTTTAAAACATGTCTTTAATTCATTAATCGATACACACTACGTCTAATTTAGGACATAAAAATAAGATACGTTTTTTTATTATACTTGAATGTGATTTGAACAAAATAAAAATGCTCAAACAGAAAAAGCAAAGCCGCGTTTGGTTGTAGAAAATTGTTTTTAGATTTTTTAGAAAACGTTTTTAGAAAATGGAATTAAGTTTTCATTTTCGGTTTTTTATGAAAATTTTAGAAAACACGTTTGGTTGAAATGGTGGAGTTCTCATTTTCCATTTTAGAGATTAAAAAACGTGTTTAGAAATTTTGAAAAACTACTAAAGTCAATTTTCTAATTTACATGGAAGTTAGAAAACAGAAAATTTTTATTTTCTTGGAAAACTCTTAAGCGCATTTTCTAAATTTTCGTTTTCCCTAGAAAATTTTCTTAAAAAACTGGAAATTTTCTACAACCAAACGCACGCTAACTTATTCTTCCAATCGTACGAGATTAAGGGCTCCTTAATAGTTAACTAGTTCCACTTGCAATTTATTTGCCCTCGTCTCTCTAACAAGCCTAGATGGGCTGTACCAATTATATTACGTAAAAGTATGTCAAAAAAAATAGAACAAAGACATGTTCTGGCACCCTAATTTTTCGTTGAGGTGGTCATGCTATATGTAACAACCCACAATCCAAAAAGAATCCTTTAATTCCCATAAAAGATAAAATTCAACCAAAACGGTCACCACAATGTCAAAGTGGGTAAATCCGGCAAATATGTTAAAGTAACACAAGATTCAACCAAAGAGTTCTAATAGAAATATAACAGTCAAACTAGTAACTCGTGTCTCTATTCGCCAATCCGACTCGCACCTCAAATCTTCTATTTTCCTTTGGAAGTCCCAACCCTAGTGACTCTTCTTGAAAATGGTTTTAAAACATTTGGAAAACGAGAGTTAGACTATAAGGTCTAGTGAATTCCCTACAGTTTAGTAAAAACAATAAGTAATTCAAATCCACCCAAACGGACCCAATAACATATCATAAACAGTTGGTCCAGGAGGGAGCACAGAGGCCTTTACAATTATCCACGTGTTTAAAACGGATTCAAAACACGCTCAAATGATCATCTAGGGACCAAGTCCATCCAGAATGATTATCTAAGGGAACAAGTCCATCCCTTATCATTAATACCCACCTTTGTGCAAACCAACTCCCATCCGCCACATATTCAATCACATTTAAGCCTTTATAGCATTTCAAACCAATTAAGCGAAATAAAAACATGCATGCGTTTAAATCAAGTTTAATATCAAAAAATGAGGTCATAACCATAATCAGCGCATCGAAGCATTTAAAAACATGTTAGAGTTTGAGTAAAGCGCAAGGGAACTCACTGGGTGTCCATGCTAAATATCACACCCGAACGAATTCACCTTACAACCGAGCACCTAAGTTAACACATTATAAGTGGTTTTCAACTTCACAAACTTCCCCTAAATCACTCTTAAACACTTCCTAAGTTAAGTCCCTAATCGGTTCCTCAATCCTAGACCATGCCGAAATTCGAAACAAAAGTCGATCGGCGCATCACAGTGGCCCGCACAACTTCCACGCAGCTAAACCCGTGGTGTAAACCGCGCCACGGTCTGATTTGACCTACACTTTGATATTTGCCAAGTAATCTCAACTAATGCATCCCAAAACCCCCCAAATTAGCTATGTAGTTAAAACATTGAATAACATGATTGTTTTATAACTATTTTTACTAACAATAACCAACAGACACCTTCTATAATTCCACATTCCATAAAACATAGGGAATCCATCTTCCTTAAAACCCCTAAAAACACAAATCCGAAAATGACGATAAAGCATCACCAACAATGGTGATTTTGTGCAAGGCTTAACAAAGAGAAATGATTCTTGAAAAAGCAACACTCCTAGTGATTTTTCCCAATAAAACCCAACTCCAAAATGGGTCAAAAAACCCAAGGTTTAAACCATCTAAGGCACTAGAATCATAAATTGCATAGAAGATGGGTTACCTTATTAAAGAAAGATGAATAACTCCTTATTGAACCTTCCTCTTCTCCAAATACACAAGAACACTTCCATTTCTCTTCCTAGATCCTTGAAGAGCTCTAAAAAACGAAGCCATGGCAATTTAAATCACCAAAATCGGAGTTGTAGAGAGAAAGTTATGAATGATTGAAGAAAATGGCTTCAAAATCACAATTTTAGGGCTGACAGGCGTATCGGATGGTTTCACGTGGGTAATACCCGCTTGCTACCCGCCCAGGTTTTTCAGAAACCCGTCCGGATTTCGTAACCCGCCTGAAACCCACATGGAACCCGTGTGCTTCACTGTTTTGGTCATAACTTCTTCATTTTAGCTCCGTTTTTGCTCCAGAAAGAACCGTTGGACTCGTAATTGAATTACCCATCCAAAAAGACCATAAAATCTATGTTTTAACCCAAAATAATGTTTTTCATAATTACCTTAAAAGACCAATTTCTACACCGACTCCAAATCGTACTCTTCCGAAATTATGGGTGTTATACTATATCCACGACTTGAAACATATAAATTATCCTTCATATTGCAATGGAAGACTTATAGTATCACAAACATCGTACTTCTACTGATACTGGCGGATCTAGAAATGTTCCTACTTGGGTCACAAGATAATTTAAAGGTCCACAAAGTTGTCTAATATGTTTTTAGCCTAATTCCACCATTTGAAGGGATTTTTAAGTTTTCTTGATTGATATCAAGGGATTTCCAAGTTTTTGATTGGTTTTTGAGGACTTCTTTTGGTTTTTTTGTTTGATTTCGAGATACTCTTTTTAGTTTTTGGTTGATTTCAAGGTAATTTTTTTATTGATGGGGTCCCAAACGAAAATCAGTGGGAGACACAATGATAAAAGATTAAAAATGTTTGATTTTTACATAAGAAACATTGTTTTTTTTTCATTTTCTAGTAGGGGCCCACCCCCATACCAACACATCTAAACCCGCCACTGCTTCCCTCAGTTTTGCTACATCTTGACATCGTCGGACTTGGGATTTTTACTGAGCGGATTTAAGGTGGATTAAAAGCCTGCAAAGCCGTCCAATGTGTTCTTAGCCAAAATTCATAGGTACGAAAGAAATCTCAAGCTCTTTTGTTGATTTCAAGTAGTGTTTCGGTTTTTTTTGGTCGACTTCTGGAGAATCTTTCAATTTTTTGCGACTCTAAAGCAACTTTTTTTTCTAGTTCTCTGTTTGATGTTCCTTGTATCTTTCTAATATCCAGTAGCACCCCTCGAAGTTTAACGAATGCACCTTTCATACCCAAAAAGTAAACCTACTTGCGAAAATAAGTTGAGATGTTCACGAGGGCATTGCGTCCATAACTAGGCAAGCTTATAGGAAGGTACGACTTCTGGTACATGTACTAACTAATCGTTGAATATTAGCCTCACACACATTTATCAACATTCCTTCAATTTTACATCATCTATTTTGTAAAAAGAAACACGCAACATACTTAACATACATAGCTATATATTAAGCCTTTTTGCTAGTCATCTTTCAAAGAAAAAAAAAACCCCTATATCACCCCTATATATTCATCATTTCGAAACATAAATATATATTACAATAAAATTAAGTTTATAGAATGCCTAAAATAACTAAGTGTCCTAATAAAATGTTTTATAGGACCAAACAAAAAAAATGTCTCGTCTAAAAGTGTTAAAAATAAGTTTATAGGACGCTTTTGAACGTCTTAAGAAGCTTCTTTTAAGATATTTAAAAAAAATTGTCGTATTAGCTAACTTTATAGGAAGCTTTTGAGAAGTGTCCTATAAACTCATCTTTTTAGAGGACACTTGTGTTTATAGGATATATTTCCAAACAGTGTCATATAAAATAGTTAATAGAACATTTTATTTGAAAATTGTTTTAAAAAACTTGTTGCGACGCCCAAATACATCCTAAAAACTTTTTGTAACATTTTTAGATAGGAGGTTTTTTTGTTTGTACCTATAGAACACTCTATTATGATTTATGATGCTTATTTATTTTAGGCATCCTATAAACTCAATTTTTTTTTTGGAAAAGGGGACATAACCTCAGGCGTCCTATACACTTAATTTTGCTGTAGCAATAGCATGCTCAAACATCGTCAATCATAGCCAAGAAACCTAGATGTATACACGTGTATCCCCCCTACACATCAAGTACTGAAGTACATACATAGTCGGACTTAGGGATTTTTTTTATCTAAATACTAGTGGTGACATCATTTAACTTTTAAAAAACAAATATAGGGATATTTTTTACAAAATTACCGTTGATCTGTTGGTTAGCTAATTGTATTTTGTATTCGAGGTTATGTGTCGACTCTTTTGTCACATTCTTTTCCAGAAACATAATAAATACGAAATTGAAAGCTAAAATGTAAGAATATGACACTAAGGGGTTGTTTGGCGGTTGAAATAGTGCAAAATGAAATATGATTGTTTGGTGATTGTACAAAATGAAACTAAGAAAAACCCAAGATACAAAATCTTTAGAGGGTTTTAACACCATTAAGAGGTAGATATTTTTTTTGTCAAACAAGAATCACCTGTTAGCAATTCATAGACTGTCTCTCAATTAAACCACTAATAGTTAAACAAATAGCCCATAACACGATGCAAACCTAAATGAGAGAAAAGCCATAATTCAAACTTGTGTTATTATCATAGTTTCAAAATATATATATAGTTACACATAACAAAATGATACAGTCATGCCTTTCGTGACCCTAATTTTTTTTTAAACCATAACTAAGGAATGAAGCAGTGACACAGGCCACCATATAATGCACTAGTGTGGGTCCACCCCTAAGTACACATATTTTAAATACTTGCACTACATTCATAACAGAATGATACCTGGTTGACTCAACTTAATATCTCGAACAAACCCGCAGTTATTCACTTCACGTCAACACCATAGTTACCAAACATACTCAAACCGATACCTTCTTTTTTACTTTTATCGCAAGCATTTTAATCACGATCATTTCGAGATGAGATTAGTTATTATCTAAATACTCGATGTACCATTAACTCAAAAAATAAAACATACATATTAAGTAGACTTTGAAATAATAATCCATCAACAAATCTCACTTAGATTGGGATTTAATTTAGCCTTCAGCCCAACATAGTTTCCACTGAAAGTGGCCCAAAAAGAAAATATACTCCTGCTTAAGAAATATAAAATAAAGCCCATGGAATTTGGCCCAATAAGAAAGCTCATCAGCCCATGACCCATTTTCACAATTTTTTTTCTTAATTTGGCTCGAAATTAACTTGATTAAAGTTCGTTTTTCTTCGTTTATTTAAATACCATTTGGTACTTACATATGACGTGAAAAATAAACGTTAACATTATTTAACGACATCGTAAAAAACCGAGTTTTGGCTTTTTTTAGCACTGCTTCTATGGTTGGTCACCTCAGGAGAAGCTATGCGTTAAAATTTTGTGATGCAAGCCTTCAACAGTTCATGGTATTCTAAGTGGAAATTAAAGAAGAGTTTAACCATATTAAAATCGTTAGGTTTAGTTGAGAAATTTATCTCAAGCAATATCTTAACCGGATTCTCCACTGTTCCTTGATCGTTTTTCACAAATCAAAAAGGGTTTTGCTCGGGACTCCCTGGTTTCGTCCCGTTTAATTTTAATTTTTTTATCTGGCAAAACAAGACCTTCTAGTTTTTATCTTAGCTACTTATGCACCAACTCTTCCTTTTTCCCATTACAACCCAACTTTCCCCCTTCTTTTGGATCTTAAACATGTGCCATGAAAGTTGAAACCAAACATAATCTTAGATACTTAATTATTATCTTTAGCAATTATCGTTTTTTCAAAGAAACCGCAACCATTTATATTATATACGAATTGAGTAAAATATTTGATTGTTTATGATGTGATTAAACTATTTTTGAATAAAAACCAAGATTATTTTTTAGAGCCAAATCAATAGTATCAATTCATTGTGATGGTAATACAAAAAAGTAAGTCATTTGTATCTCAAATCCTTTTATAAGAATCGTTTCTCAATTTCCTAAAAATGATAAACGACACTTACAGAAAATAATTATTAGATTGGCAAATTAAAAATAACCAAAAAGAATGTTTGTGTAAGCCTTGTGGTTGATACTTTTAGGTATTTTATAAATACGATAATTAAAAAGAAGTCAAAAAACATATGCTCTCATTATTAATATTGATCATTTAAAACCACAAGGCTATGGCGTACTGGTTAAGGCTTCTGGGGGAAGTGGCTAGTTAACCCTTCTACCCCAGGTTCGAATCCAGTCGCTTCCAGGTTGTGGCCACTGGGGATTAACTCAGGACAGCATGCTTTAGCTGTCGGTGAACCTTGCCGGGATTAGTCTGGGCAAAGCCTCGGATACCCATTCAAAAAAAAATATTGATCATTTAATCTACATCATCTTGTTCAACAATCTTGATAGGTACCAATTGGTTCAAAACATTACTGATGTTATATTCTCTTTCCAAAAGTGCTTTCATGGAAGATTGTACTCACGATCAGTCGTTCACGATACAAATGGAGTATGGACCACAACAGTACTATAACGCTCATGAGTCATCTTTGTTTGTCTTTACATTTTTATATAATATATTTAAAACGTTGATTTTTTATTAACCAATCAAAACCCTTGCAATTAAAATTATGAAATTTGATTGATTTGATGCCTTTGTTTAAAACAAGATCGTATCACCACTTATATTTCCTCCATAATGCCTCAACCTTTAAACCCCACGACAACAACAAGAAAAACGCTTTTAACTATAAGCCTTGGAGGGTTAAAAGAGTAATAAAGCTATGTTCAAATTGTTAATTATGGAATAACGTATTGCTATTGAACATTATAAAGTTTTGGAGGATGATCAGTCTGATTTACCTCTAGCCAATGTTCAAAAAAGCTCGTCGCAAAAGCAGTCAAGGCTTAAGGCTTATGTCTCATGCCATGGTGTAATATGCAGTTTTTGGAACACAATATTTGATTTAACTTATCTTTTTAATGTCTTATATTTAAGTTTTTAATATATAACTTAGTTTAAATTGTTTACTACCATTGATTCATTGAGCAATGGTAGAAAAACATATGTTTATGTATATAATATTATACATGATATAGGGATTTGCCGCCATAAGTCACACAATGAAAAACGTCATGACCTCGCCATGCCTTCCAAGGCTTAAGGCCAGGCCCTACTGCCACGCCAAACGTCATGCTATTTAAAACATTGCCTCTAGCTCATTTGGCTGTCGAGCAATGATTTGATCCTCCCCGGTAAAGTCGCGCCTATTGGTTGTCAATGGTGATAAAGGTCAAGAATCAAGATTAGTTGTTTCATCATTTTAAGTGTTAATCTATACAACAAGTAAAATATTTATTTGTGTGTGTATTTATTTATCTTTGTCATTATTATAAGATGGTAACCTTCCAACAATGTGATGCAAAAAATGGGATGAAAAGGGCTACATGCAATTGGAAAGGCCACCAAAGGTGTGGTCTCCACACAAGTTGGGACATGGGGAGTGAGTCCACTTAAAATTAATTGACAGGATTGTCAAAAGTGACAAGTCAAGGGTGGTTAGGTGAAAAGTTTCTATACAAGTTTTAACTATTGACATGTCACCCCTTCATTTAACTCTGCCTTATCATTTAAGTCCTTTTTTCTTTGCAATACCAAAAATATATGAAAGTATGTTATAATTTTTTTTTTCCAAATCCTATTCTTAATTTCATCAAGATTTTGCTTCCAAAGTACAAGAGTACATCAAGAAGAGGTTATCGGGTACGTTTTCTCTCTTTTTATCGGATCTAGAAATTTAGTTTACAACTCAAATGATGCAAGCGGAATTAACATGCTACTTTTTTTAATAACATGTAACAATAGATTTTAATATAATAAATAAACTGAGTACTATATTTTAGTGATCTAATATAGTCTTTTATTTATGTGGAATGATCATTTAAATTAAAGAAAAAAACCTCAAGTATTATGTAACACCCCAAGGTAATATGTTGGCCAGATAACTTTGAATGCAACTTACAGCAGTGCTGAAAGTTAAACTTCAGCTGTTCTCGTCAAGCCTGTCCAAAATCTTCCTCTCGGCGATGTGGGATTCGCCTAATATGTTAGAAACACCTCACTCGAGGACTCATCATACCCAATGAGGTTTGCTCCACTATTCCGGTGATAAAAGGATCAATTCTGATAGCATTTTTATCACCCTCATACTCAAAACAATAGACTGATCCAATAATTTTGAGTCCAGCTTAAAACGATGGAAGAAGTTATTGATAGCCTACAATTAAGGTTACTTAAGATTTAAGGCTACATATTTTTCCTTCACACACTTGTTATTACATTAAATAAAGGCTAAACACATTTTATTCATTGCTATCTACCAAAATGGCCAACGCATTGATCGAAATTGTGATATGACCATTTTGTCCTTTTCTCTAATGATGCTTACAAATGTCATTCATGAAGAAACACTTTGTTTCATTCTTCTCTTTGTATTGTCAAGTAGCTCTTTGTCATTTTTAAAAAATGCAAGGACTGATAAAGGAAATTCACACACCATGGTTATTAACTAATCTATTACTTAAGATGTTTTGTAATGGAATTTTTGGTCATTTTAACATTCATTTTGGTGTGAAACTTGATTTTGAAAGATTGATTGGTTTTGGGGAAAAAATAATAAAACAATACTCATCTGAAAGAAAATAACAACCTAGAGGCAAGTTTAATTTGAAATATTGAAATCGTGTAACTTCATTTAAAATCATTCATTTTTAGTATATTCATTATGATTGATTACTCGATTCATCAATGATTACCGATTTCATGCAATAATCTTAGATGTAATGCATAGTATTTTTCATTAAATGCATACACTAATGGAATGCATATAGATGTGAATGAATTATCACTGTCGATGCATATAGATATGCATGAAATTCCATTCACATCCATATGCATTCCATTAATGTATGCATTTAACGAAAATATTATGTGTTACATGTGAGATTATTGCATGAAATTGATAAGCATTGGTGAATCGAGTAACGGATCATAACGAATATGCTAAAAATAAATGGTTTTAGATAAGGTTGCATGGTTTCAACCTTTTAGAAGGTCGTATTTGATTCTTCCTCATAACAACTTTTGGGGTTAGTTTATTGTACAAGTACAAACTCACTAAAAGTAATAGACCTTACAAACTTGATCTTACCCTTTCAATTTCTAATCTACGGTTATAAAATGACAACTTATTTAATTCATGTATGCCTCCCTTCAAAAAAAAACTTATTTAATTCATTTAAAAAATAAATATATTACATGAAATTCAAAAACTTGACCATTACAAAGGTAATTTAGGAGTGAATCAATGGTAAGACATATTCATCACGATGAACTTAAATTTAGTATACTAAATCTATCAACAACATGCCACTTCATTAGGTGTAATTTAAAGTTTCACTGACTGAATGCGGGTATATTGACGTTAAAGTTTCACATTCAATGATGAATTTAAATTCAATATATCAAATTCATCTGCAAGATGCCACTGCATTAGGCGTAATTTAATGTTTTACTAACTGAATGTGGTTACATGTTGAAGTTTTTATTTGAAATAAATGCACTTAATGACAATGAGATTAACCAAAATCATTTAGATCCACAAGCTTTACCAAAATAGCACTGTTTTTTTTAACGGCAGATAACATACACACACGTCCTAACACGAAATCCAGACTTAGCGATTTCGGGGACGAAATCCTGGTAAGTGGGGGAGAGTTGTAACGCGCCGTTTTCTTAATTTCATTATTTGACCTTTTATTGACGAAATTGGGTTAAATGGTGATGAATGTGTCATTTTCAGGAGAAAAAGGGGTGATGTGTTATTTGTGAAACTATAGGGTTGGCTTAGGCACGTATTTAAGCAGGTTGGGATCTCCCAATCCCCTCTTTTGGCTGAAATCGATTTCCAGAGAGCAGTTAGAGAGAAAGAGAAGCGAATTGGGAGAAAGCAAAAGGGAAATGAGTGATTTTGGTTGCCTTAGACCCATTTTGGTAGAAATTGTTGGCGAATTTTGTGAAGGTATGTCTTTATTGCTTTGTTTTTGATATGAATTAGATTACGTTAAGGGTTAGGGCTAAGTTTGGGATGGGTGATCGTATGAACACCGTTTTGGGTAGTATTTTTGTGTTATGATGTTAATAATGAATGGTGAAGGTTATGGGAATGATGTATAATCATGTTGTTGATGCTTTTGGGTCGAAATTGGGATTTGAGGGTGAAAACCCTGGTTTTTGGTCGAATCCGCGACTGGAATGTAGTCTGCAGGTAACGGCGGGTTAGCCGCGGGTGGGGACCCGCCGGCTAGCCGCCGTTTGAACTGTCTAAATTTTGGACTTTTTGCAAAAGAGTTCGTTTGGGGTTTTCTTGTTTATACACCCCGAATAGATGATGAAACATGATGTTTCATGAAGTTTGGTGGAAATTTGTCGAGAGTAGCTACGTTATTTCGTGGTAGAGAGTGTGTAGCAAGTTAGGGATCCGTTTTTGGGCTATGAATGATATGTAAATGCATGTGTGTGTGATTATAGGTGTTACGAAGTGATTGCTATTCTTGTGAAGTGCTTGAATTACTAGTAATTCGTCAGGTGAGTACTCTACCTTTATCGCTTACGATTATGTATGTATGATTATGTCGCATGTGTGGTTATGTTTATGTGCTACCGTGTATATGGATGATGATAGTACCTATGGCGGTAGTGATACCCCTAGGGAAGATTATATGGATGAAGGGGCCTGGTACCAGT
>LUCG01084063.1:0-33958 GCA_001633085.1 Carthamus tinctorius | reverse complement strand
ATTGCTGACCCTCCAGGTAAGCTTCTATATCTAACAAGACAGATTGAATAAGACCCAGGTTCTGGCGACGCTTTTAACGGAACTTAACACTCTGTTTATTTTCTTGCTTCAGGAGCTGGAAGATGGAAAAGTTCTTCTGCGGTTGGCACACTTATACGAGGTTCTCGCTCTTCCCTTCACATAAATTCATTTAATTGTGCTAAGTTTATATGTTTTGTGATATCATAAATCCGAGCATTTTTTTTGTTTTCTGATTCTAGATCGGAGAGGACAAGGACCTATCAGTTATGACAAGTGTCGAGTTGAAGAAACTTTTTGCAAAGAAGAAGGTAAATGCGATAGCCAGCTCAGCGTGACACACTAAATAAAAGCTAATTTTCTTTTCTGACTTGTTTCTCATATATCTTTCATGTGTACTTTATTTAAGATAACGAATGTATCCGAGATGAGCTTAACTGCTAACCAAGGAAGGGAGGAAATGGAAAAGAAAAGATTGGTGTGGAAACCGGAAGGCTCCAAGGATGATAAACCAACTGCCGTGAGGGGTGGACCTGTTGATCCTCAAGAACTCGTTGTGGAACTTGCCCCTATGGAAATACGAACCTTCGTCCTCACTCTAGTGCCAAATGGTCAAAAAGGTAAGTACAATCGTTCTTAGATGCTAAAGCTGTTAAATCCTTAGAGCATCGGCTTTTTCATCGAGTTTTTTTCTAACAAAAATATCGGAACCACAAGCAAAAAGTGGGGTTCGAATCCAGGTGCTTCAAAAGCCCTTGTGGCCATCGAGGTTCACTTAGGATGACTCCTAATGGTCACACGGGGGGATTAGTTGGTGCTTTGAAACCCACTAAAGATTTTTTTTTTGTCAAGAGCTTCTTCACATGTCTAAGTGGTCAAAAAGCTCCATCGTAGCTTGTTATCATTTTAGTATATTTTGCGTGAGATTTATTTAGTTTGGTGTGGGTTGGTGCATGACGTTGCTTTTCTAATCATCAGCTTCCCGTAAATTGTGATTTTCTATTTGTGAATTTGTAGGTAGGATTTCTCAGACTCGAAGATTGTTTGGCTCAAATCTCGCGTTTCAATAATCGGGTTCACGAAGCAGCCAAGTAGTAGTAGTTTGCTCAAATCTATGTTTGTGTTTTATGACTATTTAAGTTAAAATAAATCCATCTGCTAGAGATGTTAGCTTTTGTTCTATCCCAAAATAAATTATGTTTGATAGGTTTTGGTGAATATTAATTTTCAAATTTAATAATTATTATGGGGTTTAATCAATACATTTCTTTGTCAGTATGTTAATTGTTATAAAGTTGATTTGAATTTCAAAATAAACTTTACTAATTACTTTTTATAACCATATAGAGAACAACAATCTCAATATACGAATACAGGTTGTCCAACCCAGTGTCATATACCGTCTGCGTACAAGGCGCATTTTAGAGAGCGACCACAACATCTCGTTGCAAAATTCGAAAGCCGCCATCAGAACCTCTGTGATCTATCTTAAAAGAATTTGTGATGGTAGATTACCAGTGTACAAGAATAAAGAATATGTTAAAGACGGATTTATTATAAGTTCATTTGTCTTCTTTTTAACGAAAAATGATTATGTTACAAGTCGGATTGGGTCATTATGAATATCCTACGCAACAACTACAAAGAGCCCTATGATGAAAATGATCACTTCATCCACCGATCGAATCATCCTTGTTTTGCTTGTTGATCGTTTGTCCACCATATCTGCTCTTAACCAATTGCTAAATCATGAAAACAATCATTGGCAACCCAATATTTAAGGATATACACTTAACCTAAGTCCGAGCAAAATCAAAGACCAAGATTTGAGAGTTGAAAATTGAAAATTGGAAGAGAGACACAATACATAACAACGCATAAATATCTCACTTATCGTAAAAACAATTGTTAATGATGTTAATGAGACCATCAATTGAGGATTTTAGAGACCATCACCGAAAGTGGTCTAAAAATATTGATTTAGGATTAACTCTTCTAACACTATTGCAATAATTTGTCAAATAAAGAATCGTTTTCAAAATCTAGTTGCCAATTCACCAAATATTTATCGAAAAAAGTGAGCATTCTTACTTACTTTATTGTTTATCATCATGAGGCTATGCGTATCCAACACTCCCAACCCCACTGCCACATCAGCTTTTCTCCAACTCTCCCATTAATCTTTTGAAACCCCCTCTGATAAGTACCCAACCCTCCCCACACATAAACACACACAAGACACACACGCAACAACAAACACAACATGAGCGGTGTGGCCGACCCTCCAAGGCTCCGAACCAGCCGAACCCGCTGGTCTCGTAGCGGAACTCGCCGTACCCACTGAGCCCGGCGGGTTTGAACCCGCTCAACCTACACTACCGTTACGCACGGCCTAATGGATTATTAATAAATGTCTTTCATAAAAAATTAATTACTTTTCATAATTAATTAGATAGAGAGAGCAACAATTTCGGTTTATGAATTCGGGTAGTCCGACCCCGACCCAATGTCAATTACCGTGTGCGCACAAGGCGCATTTTAGCGATCGACCCCAACATCCCGTCACAAAATTCGGAAGCCGCCACCGAAATCCATCTCAGAGGAATTTGCGATGGCGACGGAGAAGAGCGATGTGACTTCCATGGAAGTCGATGATCAGATCAGCACCAATCCTAAGTTCTCAATCAACGGTATGTCCCTAATTACATATCTATTCATTCACACGCACTATCAGCAATCTTACTTCTCAAGAAAAACTTGTCTACTTGTATCGATGTTTTTGATTCTCAATTAGTAATGTTATTATCTCCATTGCGACAATCGTTGCTTCTGCAGTCTTGCAACTTTTAAAATCATCGCAGATGCAGCATGGATTGCGTTTCGGAGACTACACTCGCTATCGGTAATGTTGGACTAATGGATTAATTCTAGGTTTTAGTATTATGGACATTTCAAGGGTTTATGACTTTATGTATCTCAATTGGATTTGCACTTACAGGAGATATTGCACTGCTCGGTTAAGGAGACTGTATAAATCGTTGAAGTTCACGCATGGGCGTGGGAAATATACCAAAAAGGCTATAACAGCACCGATTGTTACTGAAGTTAGGTATGTTAATCTGTGATTCTTGTGTATTGTTTGATTTTGGTTGTTGAATTGACTTTTCTTTTTCCTTGTTCTGAATATAAACTGCAATGAGGAATGATTGATAGGTGTAATTGGTAGTGGAAGTAAGTTTTTGTTGGTCAATTTAATTGGGGTACTATAAATTGAATGGTATATGTGGTGATGCTTGGAGGTTGTGGGTTTAGTTCCCATTTCAATCTCTAGTGGTGCATTAGGGATGTATGTATGTTTCCCAATCATACACCGTATGCCCTTGCATCCTTTAGTTTGGTTCAAGTTCAGCCTGATGTCAAGTGTGGTTGTTTAGTGAATCATTATTAGGCTTTCAATCATATACTTCTCATTTCCTGGAACTACTATCGTAATGCAATTCAATATCCCCATTTCAATTTTGGTGGTCCACTTTGCAGAAGTCATGCATTCATAACTATCATATTCCTAATGTTGTGTATTCAAGGGCATTATGTATTCACATAAAGATCATTGATGTAGTTTATAGTGTTGTAAAATGCAAACTATGTCCATTGATCTCAGTTTATAGTGTTGTTACAACAAACTTCCACTGTTTTTGATCTTGTGTTTCAGAAACATTATGACTTTACGTCCTTACTTCCTCAACTGTTAAGCTTGTTCGATTTCTTTATTTAGATGCATGCTTTGTAAATAATCTTAGTCATCTTTGTCATCTTACTGCCTTAGGGAAGGTTTCAGCATTCTGCTTGTACCTAAAAAGTTAACAACTGTAACTCTAAAGAATCAAATTCCTCATTGAGGTTTATAAATCATCAGTTCTGAGCTAACAGCATCTTGGACCCGCAATAGGTTTCTTCATCTGGTTCTCTATACTGCCGAAAGAGCATGGAGCCACGCCATGGAGAAGAGACAGCTGCCTGATGGTCCAAATGCACGTCAAAGAAGCTATCTTATTGGCAGGTTACGTAAAGCAGTAAAATGGGCTACACTTTTTGCAGAACTATGTGCTATCAAGGGAGACTCTAGAACATCACTAGAAGCTGAGGTTTGTTGGTGGGCAGGATATAATGAATATATAGTTGGATGATGTGCACCATTGTACCTTTTTGCTGAGCAAGTTGATTTCAATTTGCAGGCTTATGCCTCATATATGAAGGGAAGCTTGTTATTTGAACAAGACCAGAACTGGGACATTGCATTGAAGAGTTTCAAGAGTGCTAGGCAAGTCATGTTGTGATGTTTGTGTCTTGATTTGTTTTATCAGCTGTCCAACTATTATATAGTTATGCTCCCTGGTGAGAATCAAACGTCGAAAAGGGATCTATTTTGCTCTTACCTGATAGTCAATGACCATGTCTCGCCTTGTTATCCCACTCTTTATGAGAGGAGGTTGTTGTTTCTATTTGGCATTTTCTCCCACTTTTGCTAACATAAATCTGTGTTGTGCTTGATATAAACAGGGTTGTTTATGAGGAACTGGGAAAATATGGAGATCTAGACAATCAAGTTTTGTGCCGTGAGCGTGTTGAGGAACTAGAACCAAGTATACGATACTGTTTGCACAAAATTGGCGAGTCAAATTTACAAGCTTCTGAACTCGTACACATAGGGGAAATTGAAGGACCTGCACTGGATCTTTTTAAAGCTAAATTGGAGGTCGGCTATGAACTAAAATAACCGGTTAAGCTTTACATGCTTGACCAACTCACATTAAAGATCTAGATTCTAGACTCGGTTCCTTGTAAACTACTACAAACATGTACAATATAATTGACATGAATCTTAATTCTCTCGTTGTTTTGAAATTTGTATTTCAGGCTGTTATGGCTGAAGCTAGATCTCAGCAGGCTGCTTCCATGACCGAATTTCGTTGGTTGGGTCATCGATTTCCAATATCAAATGCAAAGACTCGCGTTTCCATATTGAAAGGTTAGTTATTGATCTTTACTGCTTTGAGGGTATGCCTAATTTATCAATGCTGGAGTTGCTAAGTTTTACCCTAATCTTGCTGATAAGTTCTGAAGTTTTCTTCCTGTGAAAGGAGGGTCATGACGGTTAGTTTTATACCGAGCTACTTTTTGTGCGGAGTTACCATCAGAATTTCTTTTAATTCTTAGAGTTTTTTCACTACCAAGGAAGAAAACTCTTAGCTAAATGTGTAAAGAGATTATTTGCAATGCCGGCATAGGAAATACTTGCTGAACAATCATCTGTTTTTTCTAGTGATCTTCAAAAATGTTTATCTATTTCCTCCAAACTGCACTAACCAGTTAACGATGTTACACTTTCGTAATGATTGACATATTGCAAGGTTCCAATAGATGAAGTTACATCATGGATTGCCCTCCCCACCCACTCACACATCTTTTCTGTGATGATATTATCTGTCCTAAATTTGTTTTTGTCCTATCGCCTTAATGGTGCCCTGGAGTTGGGCATGTTCAATGTGAAAACTACATTAATGATCTTATCACGGTGTTATTCCTCTTTATGTGAAAACTACATGCTGATATGTCTGTCTGCTTTGTCGTATATCTTTAATCAATTTCCTGGTTTCTTATGCTTGTTTGTTGTACATGACTTTTTCTTTCAGCTGAGGAATTGGAGAAAGAGCTCCATGATAGAATGGAAGGTGCTCTTCCAGCTGAGAAAAAGCTTGCTGTTTTTGACAAAATTTTTGCTGCTTATCATGAAGCCCGGGGCTCCATTCGCAATGACTTGGTATGTGGTAGTGGACTACTTGGTTGAGCTTATTTCTTGTTGACCATATTCTTCGAAACATTTTCCATTCTCTCCCTCGCCCTATACCATCCCTACGAAATGAATGAAATGCTAGTTACATAAGCATGTTTGATTTCCATATTTTTCTGGTATGGAGAGTTATTCTGATTCTGTTTGTATCAAGGCCACTGCAGGTAATTCTGAAAACATAAAGGATGATTTGAATGGCCTCGACAAAGCAATAGGTGCTGTACTCGGACAACGAACCATCGAACGCAACCAGCTGTTAGTTAGCATAGCTAAGAGTAAACTTAGCAAGGCTCGTGATGAGAAAAATGAGAAAGTCACCAAGCCTGAAGAACTTGTGAGGTTATACGATCTTCTCTTACAGGTACATCACTCTAATGTCTCGGTTAATGTCTGAGATCTGAATATGCTTTGCACCTCAATAGTGATGGTAGTTACTATCACCGCACTGCTGGCAACCGATGTTTATTTTGGTTGGTTTCAGAATACAGCAGATCTTTCTGACTTGTTGAGTTCTGGAAGAGACAGAAAGGAGGAAGAAATTGCATTATCTGAAGAATGTGAAGTGAAAAGTTTATTCTTCCGAGCGGAAAGGTTCGCAATACCATTGATTCTGTAATATTGATTCGCTGCAGATAAGTGTGATTTTTACCCGCCAGCTAAAACCAGAGACACAACCACTTCTAAAAGCGTGAAATTCCAATCTAAATGTTTCTTGGTGGGTGGGGGTTTACCATTGGGCCAAAGCCTAATGGTAAGATGTGTGATCAATATACTTAGACAAGATGCTTTATATTGACATTTGACCAGTATAATGGTATTTAGAACCTTGGTTCTGTTTTGGCTGAAACACTTCAAAATGGAAAAGTAGTTGGAAATATACAATGGACAAGTTTTTGTTTTTATGTACAAAATTATGATCGACCAAGTCATTGGATGATAATGGTAGAAAATAGATTAAGTTTTTAAGCAATTCAAGGAAATGCAGTCAAGCTGATGATAGACTAGGGTCATCTTATGACCATTTAGGGGCCGTTTACTTGAATACTTATCCGGTAAGTGCTTACCGGTAAAATTGAACACTATGACTATCATATCGGACAATATTTTAGTCTCTCAAAACGGCATCGTACGTAACAATTTACCCGGTAAGCTCTTACCGGGTAAGAGTTGGTGATCTCACTTACCCGGGTAAGACTCTCGGTTCATGCTATCACTCTTACCGGGTAAGATTCTACTCATTTACATGGTTGTCCCATAAGATAAATTGACACGGTAAGCACTTACTAGGTAAGCGTCAAGTAAACGGCCCCTTAGGGTTTCCTTCTCCCGTCTTCATTCACAGGCCTTCCAAGTTGATCTTGAACAATTTAGGATTAGAAAATTGGGAAGAAAAAGAACCTGAGATTGGGGAATCACTTCTCAACTCTTGAGATCCCCCAGGATTCACACCCGAGATATTTGGCATCTCACTAATTGTATTCTTCTGTCTATAAATACGCTTGTGAAACAACAACCAAAGGCATATTCACAATGTAGGACAAAATTAAATATAATAACGTAAAATAAACTAGTGATGTCAGACTGTTATCACATATCTGCCTAGGGGCTGTTTGGTTGGTTTTTCATCAAGTGCTGTATGGATAAAGTTGTCTGTGTGGGACTGTGGGTTAATCTGTCTATATAAATTCGGAAGCTTTTTGTTTGGGAGGGTTTTTTCATAGACAAAAGAAGTGTTTTCGTAATTGGGCGGGGCAAGTTTGGAAAAATAACTTGGCTTTCTGCATAAAGCTCCCCCTAAAAGCTTACTGAATAAGCCACCTTTTATATTATGAAACCACTACCAAACTGTCACGTTTGGCTGACCGAATGTTGCAAGTCTCATTAAGCTTGTTAAGCTGCTAGGCCCTAAGGTTCATGCCCATATTACACATGTGGGCAAGCACTGTTGGCTTTGGTGGATGAATCAGCCTTAGTTGGCTTGAAGTATTATAATTTTATTTTTACGTTAGATATTTCACTGCTTGTTATCAGGTTCCTACGTGCAGGGTAACTTGGTTACCTTTTACAGATCATGTCAAATCCATCAATTTTGACCACGGAACTTATATGAGTAAAACAATTGCTAAAATTTTCTGAAGAAACTTTAAAGGCCCTGGATTTAGAAATTTTCATATCAGGCATTCAAGAGTATCTTGAAAAATACCTTAATCCATTTTAACAAAGTTTATGTAACATTCAGTAGATGTAGGCTATTTCCATAAGACATTTTAATGAAGTTTATATAACATGTTTTGTAGACTTGGCAGAAGCTTATATTCATCAAGATCCTTTCTTCCATACATCTTTTTGCAGGTGTTTTTTCTTGGCTAAATCTTATAGTTCAGCTGGGAAGAGGACAGAAGCATATTCTTTGTTTTCTCTTGCTCGCTCTCTGGCTGAAAATGCTCTAAAGAAACTTCGAGTTTTGGCTAACCAAGATCAGGTGTGTAAATTTTTATGCCTGCAACTCAGACTAGTAAAATGTTACAATGTACGGGGTATGCACTTTTTGTAGTTATGATTTATTTCTTGTAACAGGTGATGTTCAAAGAGTTGGAGACATTACATAAGGATTGCAGATCCCACAGCTGTATTGAACATGCAATGGGGGTTATGGAACATGAGAAGGCTCCTGAGGATCTTTCGAAAAAGATCTCGAATGTATCTATATCTGGGAGTGATAAGAAGGTAAGAAATAGCCTTCTCTTCATTTTTAGGGAGTCGGGTGGTTTAAGTGCGTCAGTTTTGTGCTCCATCTGCTCCAATCATTTCTTTTCATGAACGTCCTTATAAAAATTGGAACATCTCTCTTATAGTCTAAGGTCATATTCGTCAACCATAAACTAACTTATAGTCGTTTAGTTGACTATAAGCTAGCTTATTTTTTGAGCTTATTCAAAGAAGTTCGTTTGGTTGACCATAAAGTAGCTTATTTTTTGAGCTTTATTGAAAAAGGTCGTCTGGTTAACCATAAGTTAGCTTATTGAAAAAAGTTCGTTTGATTATCCTTAAGCTAGCTTTTTGAGCATATTGAAAAAGGTCGTTTTGGTTATCCATAAGCTAGCTTTTTGAGCATATTGAAAAAGTTCGTTTGGTTATCCATAAGCTAGCTTTTTGAGCATATTGAAAAAGGTCGTCTGGTTATCCATAAGCTAGCTTTTTGAGCTTATTGAAAAAGGGTCATTTAGTTAACCATAAACTAGCTTATTTTCGGAGCTTATTGATAAAGGTTCGCTTGGGTAAATCCTTGGGTAGCTTTTAAAAAGCTTCAATAAGCTCTAGGGGCTTTTTTCATTTTTTTTTCAATTACATCCCTTATACTTTTACCAAGTAATTTATTAACATGTTCTATTTAGTCGTTTTACACTGTCATTTAGCTTATTAGCTAGTTTTTACCAAACATATCAGCTAACGGCTAGCTTGTCAGCTAACTTGTTTATCAGCCCTTTTGACAACCATAGTCTAAAAGTATCTCTTATCTACCCGAATTCACTACAAAATATATGGGGAACTTTTAGATATATGATTTATAGTCAAAACACTTGCTCAATCACATGTTGCGATTAGAAGATCTTTGCATTGAATTTTAGTTATTTTTTCTGGAATGTTACTCCAAATCATGCGCATCAAACTTACATGTGACAAATCTTGAAGTTTCAGTCGGAAAAGTTCCTGATAGAGAAATTGGAGTGTTACGAATCGGCCGTTGCGGATAGCAGCACAAGGGTAGCACCTCGTATTGCGGCATACCAGCCAGGGTTCCAAGCAATTCCGCGCAATCCCATCGTGCTGGACCTCGCCTATAATACCATCGATTTTCCATCGATTGAGAACAGGATGAAGAAAGACAAAAAGGGTTTCATTAGTAGGCTTTGGGGATGAAACTATTGCATCAGATTTCCAATTTGTTTCAAGATTCTTAGATTTTGAACAATTTTGTAACTGTAATTTGCCGGCTGGGAGGAGCATACTGTGTGTTTGTGTTGTTCTTTGAACCATTTTCTGAAGAGAATGTGAAGTTACCATTGGATTTAAACGAGGGATCAAGTTTTTGCATACCAAGGGTTGGAAAGCAATACAAGGACTATTTAAATATGGAAAATTATATTTCTTTTGTATTGAGAAATTAATTAGCTGTTTACCGAAATGCTTACCAGATATGTACTGACTGATAAGAGTCACGAGTCACGACTCTTACCGAGTAAGATTCTTAGTCATCAAAATGTCTATCACGAGTAAGATTCTTACATTAAAATGTCTGTTGCATTCAACAATCTTAACTAATAAGTTCTATTGGTAAGAGTTGTCACCTTTGCTTAACAGATAAGACTTTCATTTCTTGTTTTTGCAAAGAGATGTTTCATTTTTTTATGGAGAAATAGCATATGATCTATCTAGTTTTCATTCGGAAGATTTTGATAGTGAAAAAGAAAGCCCGCCTCACTTTAGTATTTTAGTCATGCACATTGAGTATGTGGAATATATTTTTACATTTTGAGTCCGTTAGAGCATTTTGTGCTTTAATTCTTTTTTAACACATAAAACATATATGGAATATGTTTTTTCGTCCTAACATCTATAGAGATTTCTTATGATTTTTCGCTTATTGAACATAAGCCTTGGGGAAGTGAAAATCGTTAAAACTCCTTTATGAAATACATGGATAAGATTTGGTTTTTACTATGTTAATTGAGCGTGACCAATGTTTGGTGAATGACTCTTGACTTTTAAAAAGACACGTTTTGGAAAACTAAAATGAAATATTTTAGTTTTGTGAACATGAATTTACTTATTGGATATTTGTAAGTGAGAAAATTTTAAATTGAATTTTTCAAAATAGAAATAAATGTGAAGTTGGTTTAATTTGATANTTATTATCATTATTCCAAAACCAACCTAATTTTTCTAATTTCAGGTGGCTTCATATTTTATGATACTAAAAGATTCTTTAGCTTTAGCTACTGAAATAATATATGTATGACTAATCCTTTTAGTTAACTTTAAAACATTAACTTTTGAATAAAATTGGATTTTTCTCGACCGGTTAAGAACCCGTCTTACCTTCTTAGACCAAAACAGGCTTTTACTTATAAAAGGTCCTTGGGTCACACCTTTTTAGGTTTGGCCATCGGTCCAAAATCCATTAAACAATCATTTATGTTAGTCTAGTTGCAATTAACATGATTTCTTTTGGATAACCATCTTCGGGTTAGCTTACATGCACCGACTAATCTTTTAGATGACCATAAATGGCCTGGAGTCATCGTAGATGAACCTTCATTACCACAAGAGCTTTGACAACACCTAAATTTGATTATAAGATAGATGGAGCTTCTTCAACTTGAAAAAGATCTGATTTCATACCTTTTGAGAACTATAGTAATCCAGTTAACATGATTTAATTGCGAGAGTAAAACCCATCACAAATACATATTTGTAGACTCTAGTGTTATTTTTAATTACTTTTAGAACAATAAATAAGTCATTTTTTGGCATGTCTTAATGGAATTTTAAGACATATTTTGCTTATAGTAAGAACTATATTACTTAAATTGACTATGACAAATTATTAAATTTATATTATATATATACATAGATAACATGCAACTGGTTTTTGGCGCGAACCACCATTGCAGGCTAGTAGCCAGCCATGGCCTCTTATGGCTAAAAAATTTCATCTTTCCATGGAGAATCGGAGCGATACACAGGAAACAACGGAGGCTTCAATGGCAGCCATGAAAATTCGCAACCTCTCTTCTGCACTCTTCCCTATTTTCCGGCATCTTTCGTACCCCCCAAAATTGATTCTCTTCCCGTCTCTATGTTGTTGTTTTCTCTTCATTTCTCCTGCATCCTTCCTATCCGTGATCGATTTTGAAGACACCATTGCGAAAAGTGCCCCCTTTTTTTTCACTTTGATTCGATTTCATATTGACGGAGACTGAAAGGTCCGGCGGAGGAAGGCGTATTATTGATTATTGAACAGCCGCAGGCATCCGTTCTCGTTTTGGTAGATTTCGTGATCGAGATTAGGGCGCGATTTGAGAAGAAAGATAGTTCTATTTCAATAACTGGTCGTGTGGCCCTCTAATGCTGGAGGTTTGGATCGATGCAGCAGGACGGAAACATGTATTTCAACAAACTCGAAGATTCCCCAATGTTTCGGCAACAGGTTTGGATCGATTCCCTTTTTGTGATGGACAGCTATTTCACCTATTATGTTCGTCGACTTACCATATAGTTTGTACTATTATTGGATCAAGTAAAACTTATATATAAGACAGTCAGATTGTAGATATTAGGCACAGGTCACGGTTTTCAGGGTTTAGATTGAGATTATGGGGTTTGATATGAGGCAAAAGTGGTGCAGCAATGTGAAATTCATGGTACATCTGTAATTGAACTCTATTGGAGGTGGAGGCTGCATCGATACAGTGGGGAGACTGCTATGACATATCTAGGAAAACTGAAAACTGAAAACTGATCACTGTCTGGTGGATGCAGCTGTGTAGGTGAAATCTGAATAGAGAGAATCCAAGAGGAGAGGCTTAGTCCAAGTTTTCAATTGAAATTATAGCCATTTTGCTAGTAATTGATAAATGAAGAGTGTGACATAGAGCAAATCTGACTAACATCACATAGTTGATGGTCCATTACATTCTTTATTTGTTATTCTAAGTAGGTTTCCGACAGAGTAGATATATAGGAAATGATAATAATGGTAGCCAAAGCATAGTATAAGAAGGTTATTCAAAGGTATGGGTGTGGCCATAGCCCAATTGGCTAAGGCATGATTTTACGCCTGTTTTATGGTATATATGATGTATCCGTAATTGTTGAAAGGCTGTTTTACGTATTCAATATTTTTAACACAATTATACTGGAAAGATGATATGTTTTGATAAAGTAGTTCACATTCTATAGTACGCACAACGTGAATGTATAAATTTCTGCAATGCAGATCCAATATTTAGAAGAAATTGCAGAGACTTTGAGGGAGAGAGGTTCAAAGCTCTATAAAGGCTGTAGAAAGTATACGTAAGTTTATTTGTTTCTTTTTTTCAGCATTTTTGCATACCCTTCCGGCTTTATACTTCCTGTATAAAGGGATCCCTAATTTATCATTTAGGTCATTGTACATTGTGTTGGATCTATTTCCTTTCTATGTTTACTCCTTGAATTATTTTCTACCTACATTTAACCATGTATTTAGTTCAGAAATAGATTACAATGCTCTGAAGACATTATATTGGTATAAGACCCTCTAGTTTGCAGTAAGCTTATTTGTGGCTAAAGATTTCATTAAATTTTCAGGAAGTGATACAAGAAATCGTCATTGTTAATCCATGATCAGTTAGTTGAATTTGTTAACTCATTAATCAACGACATACGGTATCATTTGGTTAACATGACATGAATGAACTCAACCGTAGCTATACATGTAATGTTTGTCTTACCGTGGTCCATGGTAAAGGGTTCAACTTAATAACTAATTATGGATATCTATTAGTACTTCCTAAAATATATTTATAGTTATTGTGTTCTTCTCATTGAACTTTGAAGCCTCTCCATGACTTAATGTTTCAATTGATTCTTCTTTTAATTTTATTGACTTCTTAGGCATTATGTTTGCCCTATGCTACTTAATTATTTTGTGTGAAGAGTGATTGTTTTAGGGCTGTATTGATAATTGGTTCTACCGTGATTGGATAGTTAATCACCCTCTATGCTTTAACTTAGCTTCATGCACATGTTTGTGGAAAATGGTTGCCTAGTTTCTTCTTTGGGTTGTGCAGAGAAGGCCTCAGTGAAGCTTATGACAGGGATCTTGCTTTTACAAGCTCCCTTGAAAATTTTGGTGGAGGACCTGATCCTATTTCTTTGGCATTTGGAGGTAAAGTTACTTTATTTTCTCTGAGACAGTGTTTCCACTGGCAGTGGGTAATTGCTCTTTTAGCCGGTTTGTCGTGTTGTGTGGCCTTTGCTTCCATATTTTCATAGATATTAAAGTTACTGATATTGCCACTTTAAATCTGTAAGACTGGCCTTTCAAATTACTGGTGTGTATATGTTGTGGAACATATCAATGTATTTGAAAAAAAAATATGGCTTTTAACTTGGATCAAGTTACTTATATATTATTACGTTTGATAAGAAAGCACCAGAAGCAATTGACAGGACGGTTTTCTCAGGTTGAATCCAAGAATTTGCATATGAAAAAGAAGAAGTAACAATATCTAGGGGCATACCCCAAATGCTATGCAACTAGAGTATGCAACGGCAATAATCGGAGCTAGCCATGCACATCAAATCTCATAAAAGTCGGACTATGGAATATGCCAAAACAAAAGAAAAAATAGAAAAATTATACAATACAAGGGTACATATCAACCAATATCAAAACAACATACCACTTCAAATCAGTGTGTTGCAAATAATTAATGTAGATTACGACCTTTGTGGAAAGTTTCTAGTCTGCTTTTACCATATTCAATAGTCAAGACCTTAACTAAAACCCCCATGCCATTTGGTCAACATTATGGAGTCACAGATTTCTTCCTCTCTATGTAATACATAATAACACTCAAAAAGGATGTCTATGTGCATACTTCTCTGGTAACATTGTCCCAAAGATGGTCCTGGCTAGAGGGACTCTCAACCTGAAGCACTAAGAGAGAACTTCTTGAACCAGTATCAAATGAGAATAGGACACTGAAGTGAAATGGCTGACACTCTCCCTGGGCATAATGAACAGACCCTGGCGTGCAGTACTGCTGTTTGAATACTCTAATTTAATTCCTTGATACTATTGCAATTCTATGATACTCCCTAGGTTCAGCAGGAGTTCTTTTCGTATCAGGATGTCGTAGATGAAATGCCTACTAAATGCCTTACAAGATTATATATCCTACCCTTAAAAGAGTAGTAAGCATATAAGCGGAAATGGTTAGGCTTATCCTTTGAAAAGTGTAATCAACCACCCACCACACTTTATATGAGTGCAAAATTAGGTCACTTTGGTAAGAATTCACAATTTGTTGCTCTCTCTGGAATAGAAGTTATGATTTGCTTTTGAATGTTGCTATCTATTGGTTTTTGTATACCTTTGCGGAAAGCAATCTGAATGCTTTAGGGTAAGGCATTTTCTCTTCATCAGATAGAAAGATATCTTTGAGAACCTTTAAAAACAAAACAGCTTATGTAACCATCAGTTTAAGCCTTGTGGACCTGAGCATTTTGGACAGGAGATTGAGTTTGGCATATTACCCTTGCAAGGAATGAGCTTGACAAGCACCTATATTTTAAGCTAGGTTTTTCCCGTATGATTATTTGCAGGGTGGACTAGAAGAACCTTTCTTTTCACACTTCTTAATCTGCAGTATGCATTGAAGTTTATCTATCATCTACCAATCTATTTGTTTTGTTTTCGTAGTACCTAAATTGCATTGGACATTTCTAATTTTCATTCTACCTGAACCATGTTGATAAAAGTTCGGTTGACAAAGTTTCAGCTTTAGGATGACAATGGTTCTAACACTATCCGTCCCAACTTCCTTGCATAAGTTCTATTTGTATTGACCAAAGAACTATGTAAAATGAATGTTTTCTGTTCGTGACAATGCCACTTGATTTATGTGTTGCAGGCCCTGATATGATAAAATTTGCAGTTGTTTTGAGAGAAGTGGGAACATACAAAGAAAATCTTCGATCACAGGTTTCAATCTCTTGCTTATATTACCATAATTGCATTCAAACACATGTAAGTGCTGATGAAGTACGCACCTACATATTCATGACAAATAGTTTTCTTTAGTAGCTATAATCGATAAATCGAACTCAAATTTTACAATATAATCACCGAATCATAAGATTTTTAAGTTATCTATGTAAGCTAGCACAAGTGCTGAATTTATACTTCTCATGCCAGTATGCCATCAAATTGATTGACAAAATCACGATTGCAGCCCAAGTACGTTCTCTGCAAATATCATAACCAAACGGTTACACAATCTTTGTTCTCTGCAGATAATTCAAAATGGCCTACAGGTTTTTTTTTTTTGGAAGAGGTATCCCAGACCACATTGGGCCCAGACTAATCCTCGGCAATTTTTGGGCCGAAGCCCGACTGCTAAAGCATGCAGCCCGGGATAAAGGCCACTTTTAACAACTTTCTGCGAAATCTTCTCTACTCGTAACTGACTTTGAGATGATCAATATCACTCTAAATCATGAATGCAAACTGTGGCTGCCGAATTTCGTGTTAGAAATTCTGGGTATAGGGATTTATACATCAATGTAGAAGTCGGATTGTGAACGGAATTGCTATCTGTAACTGTAAGTAATATTTCGACCCTATTTCAGCCTATGGGTATCATAAACTTACTCGGGATGATTCAAATACACAATGAGGGCTTGAAGGCAAAATCTAGAGTGGGAGATATCGTGTTTTCTGTATGTTAATTTGAGATTGAAAAAACTCCTTAAATAGGTGGTTATTCGCCGGTTAATAGGAGATGGTTAAGTAGTTATTTGAAGATAAGACAATTGTCAAATAACTACCAACAAATAAGATCGATCAAGAAACGATTACTGCACTTGAGCTCAGAAGACGACTTGCCTTCTGTATTTAAGTCCCACATTCTGAAGGGCCTTCTGAATAGAAGTTCAGAAGGCTGCGTGCCCGAGGAGGGTACTTCCCCTAGAATTTTGCTAGGGTGCGGCCCCTTTATGGCGATCTTAAGTCCACAATAGCACCTACGAGCATGTGCTCCGCATCTCTTAACTCATATTACAGCTTAACCAATGACCCCCATCGATCTCATGTAAATCACAACCACACCAAAATGCTTGATGATAAAATCACCAACTTTCTCGCGCACATTTTTACCTTCTGACATAAATTATGAATAGATGATACAAATGATGGTATTAATAAAAAATAAAAAAAATTGTTCAAGGAACTTTGATTGAATTTTAACCTTGTAGTTTCTAAGGCAAAGCTTAATAATCTTCTTATGGTTGCATTCCAGTTTTAGATCTAACGAAAATCTTTTGGTTAAATCAAATGTTTCGTCAAAGAAAGGGTATCAACATTCCTGATGTCATTATACACTGCAACTGGGACAACTGAGACACGTATTATCATTGATGTTATTTTCTTGAAATTTTTTTAAGAGGAACAAACTTTATGCTACAAAGTAGGAAAACAAAGAAAAAGGAAAAGATCCTTACAGTTCAAGATTGTGTGTGGGTGAGAGTTGAAGAGACCATTGTGGGAACTTCAAAATATAGGTGAGTATAAAGGAGAGTCAGTTGAGCAACCACTCAAACAGTTCTGTCTCTGGCACATGTCCAGACAGCTTCCTGCCATCTCCGTGGCATATCTGAGTCATCTTTATTGAAAGGTGGCTTAGCTTCTCTATCTTAATGTTGTTTTGGGGGTTTTAATATTTGAACCATCCGAAGAAACTTGGCATGACAATTCAGGCTTATGGTGGCCCTTTCATCACTGTGGTATTGGAATAATGTTGATAGCACGGAAATTGATGGACACCTAGGTCGACGTAATACCACCATGGCTTGTCAAGCAATGCAGATTCAGTTAGGAGTGGCTCCTGTTGGATCCAACAAGATCCGACATTTGGCCATTTGGGTCCGCCTGACAAACACTGGGGTAAAAGATTCAGATATTGTTTGGAGTGGCTTCTGTTCGAGCCAACTGGATATTTTAGCCATTTGGTTCAATTGACTCATATAGTTTCAATTTTTATAGTTCATTTATTTGTATAACAATATGTTTTATTTGCAGAGAACAACCTTGTATGGCCAAGTCATACTTCCATTGGTCAATTAATTGATAAGACTGATGGAAGTGTTCTGATTGCAATGGTTGTGTTGATTGACATATGCATATGAAAGATCTTACATCCAACGATGTAATTGATTAACTGCACCCTGCAGTTACCTGGAATGCTTTCGATAAAAGATTTCCTTATTGTGGCCGTTGCCTGATTATATCCGTTTTAACATAGTACTACTTCTGAAAAGGAAAATTATACATCTCCATAGAAATACTTTAGGTTCCAATGATGGAATTCAAATTTGTGTTTGAAGTGTCCGTATGCTGTCTCCATACTTCCATGTACTGATGTTCTACGTTTGTTTTTCCAGATTGAGCATACACTAAGTGAGAGGTTACTGCACTTCTCCAACGTTGAGCTACAAGACATCAAGGTTCCACGATTTACTATTCTGCTTTACATGTTTCAATAAAAGGGCTTCATAGGTTGCCTCACCCTTTTATCATTGTTGGCCTAGAGACTACACATTTTGAAAAAAATATCTATCTGTCGGTAATATGTCCAGGATATGTGAATTTAAACATTTTAAAGCCAAACCAAACAAACCCAATATATCCGCCCGCAAGTGGGGTCCGGGGAGGGTAAAATGTAAGCATACCTAACCTCTATCCAAAAAGTAGAGCAGCTTTTTCGATGAAGACCCCTGACTTGTGGAAAGTGACATAAGAGAGTCGGAACTGATAAACTTCTGAAAAGCCCGTCAAGAGAAAGCAATAACATACAAGTAGAATCAAGTACAAGAAAAGCATAGCCACTTTTTTAACCACTTGGGTAGCACACTGGTAAAGCCTTGGGGGATGTAGTGGAAAATCTCATCCACCCCGGGTTCAAATCCGGGCGCTGCCAAAGCCCTTGTGGCCATGGAGGTTCACCTGCGATAACTCCAGGCCATATGTGGTCGCCAGGGGGATTAGTTGGTGCTCGTAAGCTGGCCCGGAAACCCACGGTTACCCGAAAAAAGCATAGCCACTTTAAGGCAACTACACACCCTAGTCTACCTTAGTGACCCTACCACTCCAGCTCCCTACCTCCGTCTACTCTAAATTACAATGTTTGTTATTTACTTTTATGGTTATTGGAGTGGTTATAGTGCAAAAACAAGAACAATTTACCAACCAAGTGAAATAAACAAAACAACCAATGAAGGTGACAAGCAATTTGCCTGAAACCCACAACCGAATGGGAGGAAGAACCATGGGCGACACCCACAAACAGACCCACTATACTGAGAAAGAATACAACGAGCCTCCGATTGTGCAAGTGCCGACTGAGGATTATAGAGAATTAAGATAAGCTCTCAAGAACACTCTTACTCTCTAGAAAAGGATGATGGAGATGGTTTAGATGGCTAGGCATCCCAACTTATATAGTTGAAGGTTTGAAGGATCCTTGTAGAAGTAGGAAACAAATACCTAGAACTAGGAGATAAATCCTACACAATCTAGGATTTGTCTTGGATATTGTAATTACTTGATTTATCCTTCCAACGTAGGAAAAATAATGGTGACTTTTTGGCCACATTTCCAACAATGGTTATAAGCTGCTACAAAATATGTTATTCTCTAAATTTTGTATGATGCAGGAAGCTAGGAAGCGTTTTGACAAGGCTGATGCAGTTTATAGCCAGGTAGTTTACATATTTGTGTGTAGCTCCTTCTGACTTGCATTCTATTTTCTAATGATTTTAACTCCCATGTTCTATTGGCCTTGGTTCAACCAATACTCAAGGTTCATTATCAAAGTGATAATCATTTACCTAAAGTCATGCCAGGCCATTGCAAGTTATAGTTTTAATAGCTTCTACTTCATAGTAGTTGAACCGGAAAATTCATGGAATTTAGCGATCTCCCTTTATGTATTGGATGTGTAGTTACAAAATTTGAGAATTTTACTTCTCACTGTAGTTGCACATTTTCGTGCAGATACGTGACAAATTTTTATCATTGAGGAAAAGTACTCGGACGGAAGTAGCATCTGCCATGGAGGAGGTATATGTGTTGTCTCGTATGAACTGAATAGTGATGCAATAATCTGCTGATAGTTATACATGGGTAACCATCGTCTTTTGGAATTCTAATTTGGTAGAGAGACGTTCCAGGAACTTTACCAGGCTAGAATGGCATTTGAGCAAGCTCGCTTCAATCTGGTACTTGAGATTTATCCATCTATACGTGCTCCAAATACATATGTTGCACCTTTCAAGAGGATGTAGTTTTAGTTCACAACTATGAAGGGCTTATGCAATATAGCTTCAGGTTTGTGCTCTTTCACACGTCGAGGCAAAGAAGAGATTTGAATTTCTAGAATCTGTGGGTGAGACAATGGACGCCCATCTTCGTTATTTCAAGCAGGTAGATGCTGCCTTTTTTTCCTCCTCCCCACTCTGATCTACTCAATATATTTTCTAAACTCTAAAACCTTGTGTTTTTGTAGGGATATGACTTATTACATCAAATTGAGCCTTACATTAACCAGGTTTTGTTATTTTATTGTTGGAAGTTATTTCTTTGTACTGGCTTGACTTCAACACTGTATGCATCAAAGTTTATTGTCAGAATCAATGACTAGGACAACAGAAAGGACAAAAAAAATGATGACAGGAACGTTAGAAGCTAATTACCACCTTAAAACAGCGTGTGCGTACGTGTGTGTGTGTGTGTGTATATATATATATATAGAGAGAGAGAGAGGGAATTTCATTTGTGAACTCAACCGCATAATAAAATGATCAAGGGCCATGATTAATTGTCTTTAAAAAAAAATATTAATACCTATTAAAATCAAAAAACCGCCTAAACACAAATGCACGGGGGTATAATCGGTACATTCTCTTTAATTTGAAATCAAGAAACACAACTGCCATTTTGAATTGTTTATTGTACATAAGTGCAGGTATAGGAATTTATGTGTAGTTGTTTCTTTTCATGTGCATACACGTACAACACTAACCGAAATGAGCATAATTGGAATGTGCATACACAAGCATAAAACTGATTTGATATGAATAATACAAACCCAGAAAGTGCATATATGCATGGAACTGATATAGAAAATACAAACCCATAAAATACAACCCAGAAACTGATTTGAACGCCATCAAAACAAAACAAAAAACCCTACCATCCGCTGCAGTGGTAGCGATGACGCTGCAGGCGGTGGAGGCGACGGTGGCAGCATCTGTGGAGGTGACGGTGGCAGCGTCGACGTTGCAGATGGTGGAGGCGTCTGTGGTGCAGACGGTGGAGGCAGAAGATGGATGCAGCGATGGCCGATGGTGCAAACGGCGGCCAGTGATGAGGCAACCGATTAGGAGATCAATCAGGAAATTCAAGTTGTTGAATACAATTGAAGTTTCTATTCACAACCGCTCCTACAAACAAGGAAACACTCCTACAAACAAGGAAACCGAATGGATTAATATTGAATTAAAATGACGACTATATTGGTTGATGGTAGGTTCACACGGTTAACACAAACAAGTTGGTTCACAAATGAAGGTAACACACTCTCTCTCTCTCTCTATATATATATATATAGAGAGANCACCACTCATCCGGTCAATAAAGGTGGCTTTGACCGGTTACGGTGGACGCGATCACGGAGGATTGACGCGATTCAAGGAAGGTGACTCGGTCAAAGTTGTCTTTATTGACTGGATGAGTGGTGGAGATCACTTCTCTACTTCTCATTTTTTCAGCACTTCTCATTTGAATCTGATACTATATATATATATATATATAGGGTGCCATTCATGGGAGAACTCGATATTTTGTGGAAACTATGAGAACCAATATGGACCACTCATTTTAAGAGAACGTGAGAACGAATCTCAACCACTCATCCGGTCAATAAAGGCGGCTTTGACCGGTCCCCCCCTTAATAATCTCTACCCTCCCATGAATCGTGTCAATCCTCTGTGATCACGTTCACCGTAACCGAAGATGTGTGGCTGAGATTTGTCCTCACGTTCTCTTAAATTGATATGCTTCTCGTATGAACCCACCTCTATATGTGTATGTATGTATTATGTATTTTCCATGGTTATTTGAACAACTACCTCACTCTTGGCAAACCTCTCCGTATAACTCCATAACAGCAAGACAAGTTAAGCATGATTGATTTATATATGAGACTATGAGAGGTTTTCTTTATGTTCCATATCCTGTAGATAGATACCAGAAAGAGTATTACTTGATGAATAGGAACACCAAACTTTTGCATTTCCAATACTTTTATGTGCTTTAAAGACTCTTTATTTTGTTTGGGACATTTTGTATGACTTGTTTATTCCAGTAAGTATAACATCAGAGCCTTAATGTATAAAACCTTCTGTCTTTTATGCATATTGGTTTGGTTCTTATTACTTGATTTCATATCAGCTTTAGGTGTTTGTGGTATTGTTTCCTGCAGTTTCTTAGTGATCGTCGTATAGAACTTATTTATAATGCCTTCTGAGCTTTGTTTTCTCAAACCGACATATAAGTTACCATTTCTTTTCTTTTGCAGGTATTGTTAAATGCAAAAGAATCTAGAGAAAGCTACCAGTCTGAGCAGAAATCACTAAATGAAAGGATCCAAGAGTACAAGAAGCATATTGATGTAGGAAATAGACAGTCTTCTAATCCTTCTGTCTCTAATGAAGATTCGGCATCACAATATCCAAGAAATTCCCATAAATTGATACAAGCGGTTATGCAGTCTGGTGCAGAAGGAAAGGTACTCCTTTAGTATGTTAACAGTCTTTGGAACATTTTTCATTTACAACATTACAATGGCTAAGACTTCAATAGTTTAGGTTCAAAACATCAAACAAGGATATCTCTCAAAACGCTCCTCGAATTTGAGAGGGGACTGGAAGAGAAGATTCTTTGTGCTTGACAACCGAGGGATGCTGTATTACTATCGCAAACAACTGACCAGATCCTCTGTAAGTCCAGTAGATTGATTATATATGAAAAGTAAGATCGTCTCCCATTTATATTACTAGATTTTCAGCGTTGGGAGAACTTTCAGGTGGGCGGTGGTACGCAGAGAGGTAATACCGTTGAACCCGGCACTGGATTGCTGGGTCGGTGGCTATCTTCTCATTATCACGGTGGTGTGCATGATGTTGCACGTCACACGGTTAACCTACTAACATCTACGATAAAGCCTGATGCTGAGCAGTCAGACTTGAGGTTCTGTTTTAGGATAATCTCACCAACAAAGATATACACTTTGCAAGTGAGTTTTTATTGAAATTGGGTTCATTGTTTTTGAGATGATTAACATGGAGCCAACTATGTGAAGATTTATATGGTAATGCAGGCAGAGAGTTCTGTGGAACAAATGGATTGGATTGAAAAAATAAATGGAGTAATAGCTTCATTATTAACTTCTCAATCACCTGAGATGGTAGGTTTAGAAAAATTCTAGATCGAGAGTCATTTTATTCAACTTTTTAAGTTGTTGATTCAACTCGTTCGTTTCTCCCAGCATCTATGTAACAGTCATACAAGTGAAATTAGTCTAGGAGTAAAATCATTAGCTCCAGATAGGAGGACATCGGAAGAATGTAGCAGTGAGAAGGATCGCTCTGGCAGAAATATGATACGTGCATGTAAAAGTTCACAACACCTACAGTATGGTGGGAGATGTGAGAAACCTGCTGATGCTTTGAAAAAGATACCTGGTAATGATAAGTGTGCTGATTGTGGTGCACCTGAACCAGACTGGGCTTCCTTAAATCTTGGTGTTCTTATCTGCATTGAGTGTTCAGGTGTTCACCGGAACCTTGGTGTGCACATATCCAAGGTAAGTTATGTCAATTTTCCCCTCAATCACATACAACTGATTGTTCTTGTACCCTTCAATATGACAGTGTCATAAAGTGGAACCGTAATAGATGACAGTTTTAAGCCCCTATAACTTCTTGGTGTCAGGCTGAAACATATAAAGACTGCAGAAATTTATCTCTGCATTGTAATCAAAAAGTAATTGTTCATACATATTTCATAAACGTACTCCAGAAAGCATGATGTGACATAAAACAATTTCTTGTTAAGAAATTATACCCTACAATTTCTTATACTATTCGCTGCCACATGAGCAAAAAGCACTGATGTGACATTAGTATTTATCAATCTGCCATTGTTTGGATTTCCAAATGTAGGTAAGATCTTTGGAACTTGATGTGAAGATATGGGAACCTTCTGTCATCAAGTTGTTCCAGTCACTGGGCAATGTATTTGCTAATTCAATATGGGAGAAATTGTTGACTGCTAGGAGAACTCAGGCTGATGACTTACCTCCTAGGAGGTAATACTAATTTAATGTGGTTTACCAAATAAATACCATATTCTCATCATAAGCTTGTCATCTTACTGGTGGTAAACTTATGAGTGTGGAATCTCATTTTGATCTTCAAATTATGATTCTTATACTGTAGGTCCTCAGAGCCTGATAAATCAAGGGAATCCTTTGGGAAGCCCAGTTGTGGTGATCATATATCCGCAAAGGAGAAGTTCATTCATGCAAAGGCAGGTTTCCAGTAAAATTTATGTTCCCATTTTGATTTACTTCTGATCATTTTTCTTAGGGTGCGTTTGGTTGTGGAAAACTGTTTCATTTTCCTAGGAAACGTTTTTAGAAAATGGAGTTGAGTTGAGTTTTCAGTTTTCTACGAAAAATTTAGAAAACGCGTTTGGTTGAAATGGCAGATTTTTCATTTTCCATTTTAGAAAACGCATTTAGAAAATTTTGGAAAACTACTAAAACCAGTTTTCTAATTTACATAGAAGTTTAGAAAACAAAAAAAAACATTTTCTTGGAAAACTGAATGAACCGAAACACGTTCTCTAAATTCGCATTTTTCTTGGAAAATTTTCCACAACCAAGCGCAGCCTTAGGTAGATTGTTTTTAATTTTTCCTGTTTCTAAATCTTACATAGTATGTAGCATATATTATTTTCACCTAAGGAGCCTTTTAAGCTGCTTGTAAACATAAAAGATGACTTTTGCAATTTAACAGCAATAGATATCCTCCAACCAAGAACCCGTTTCCTAAAGAAAGTATGTCGGCAGATTATATCTATTAAGTTGACGAGTGTTTATTAGAAAGATACAACCCACAAATAACCAATTTAAGAAATATTGTTAACATGTCAAACATAGATTGCTAATAAGCAAAAAGGATAATATTGGTACCATTTTGTTTTTGTTATGACCAGCCAGATTATAGTTGGATAAGTCCAGAATTATAGCAACATCTAGAGTTCATTAGTTATACACAGTTGCGATATCGAATGAATGTGTGATTTTTAAATTTGTCCCATATGCAAGCATAAACCACATAGGAAGTCAATTTAACGTTCTCTATTACTTCTTTCAGAAAATACATAGCTTATAGTTGTATGCAAGTTAACAGCAAAGTGTCATCTATTGGGTGCAGTATGCAGAAAGGCGGTTTATTCAAAAAGTAAAGGAAGCTCATCATCTTATTTTAGTTGAACAACAGTTGTGGGAAAATGTCCGTGCTAATGACAAGAAAGCAGTTTACCTCCTTATCATCATATCTGCAGCAGATGTCAATGCTGCTCATGGCCATGCCTCATACAACTCCTCTTCATCTCTGGCCAGCATGATGCACTTGGAAGATCTGAATAAACTTGATCATGAATGTGACTACTTGCGAGCTTATTCTACAGATAACTCGCAATCTTTGAGGTCTATAAGAGAGATCGGTGATCCCTTGACTGATGAATCTCTTGAGGGATGTTCCCTGCTTCACCTAGCTTGTCAAACTGCTGACTGTAGCATGGTGGAGCTGCTCTTGCAACATGGTGCAAACATCAATGCTTCTGATTCAAAGGGTCGGACACCATTGCATCACAGTATCCTCAGAGGAAGAACATCGATTGCAAAGTTACTTCTTCACAGGTAATGGTTTTGTTTCGTCCTTTTCAAAAGCAAGGTTGTTTTACAAATTTTTTACTACTGTTTGTTTACCTCTTAACAGTTCTATTAAGAGGCAGCCTCTGAATCGTTAAGAGGTAAATGTTGTGTGGCAAAAAGACCCTCTGAATGATTTTGTATCTTGGGCCTCCCTTAGATAGAACAAATCTTGTTCAACCATCACTGATATTTTTGAGTTTCCTTTTGTTTATTGTACTAAAAGCACAATTCAGTAGCAAAGATAAATGTAAAAATAGGGATTTATTAAATTGAATTATTTGCTTGAGTTTAGGAAAAGGAACTGTTCCACTGATTCTGTCTATGTGATGTTATTTATTGTAGGGGAGCTAATCCACAAGCAGCAGACGGGGAAGGTAAAACACCTCGTCAGCTTGTCACGGAATTAGGAATTGATGATATCGAAACCATTGCCCTGGTTCGAGCACCAAAGAGATAGCACAAATTGCAAGGTTTTTGTAGGTGAAGAGCAATTTGGATCCATCTGGAGGCTTCACGAGCGAGCTCTAAATGAGACCTCTTTTTTCGTGAGCTGCTTTTTTACCATTTGGTCCTGTGATTATGCAGTTTTCTGGTCACACTGGGATTGTATACCGATTCCTACTTTAAGCATATATATACATACATATAGTAACTTATAAACAATATAAACTTTTGGTAAGTCATGAAAGTAGGAACTCTAGCATGCTGTACAGTAACAATCTTCAATTAACTTGTATTATCAAGATTGAAGCTGAGTCCTAAATTTATACTTCGTAATAGCTACAGTTATACATAATTTATAACATAAATCATGGAATTTGCAAAACAGGCTACTATCACATAGTGATACATGCTGTTGTATTGAGAGCAATTGTTGATGTTCTTTAAGGTAGCGTTTGGTGCGTAGACAGGACCGGACAGGACGGGACTGGACTGGACAAAACAAGTGTCTGTTTGGTGTTTGGTACGCATAGGACTGGACAGGACAAAACTAGAAAAGTTCTCTCAAAAATTATTTGATGATTTTATATATCACATAATAGTTATAATTGACATAAATAAAGTAAATAATATAGTTTATAAACATTTTTACACAATTTTCATAAACATAAATACATATATAATAAAACCAAGTTCGAATGAAAATTTTATGTAACTGATGGTGGTGGTTATTATGGTAGATGAGGAGGTGGATGAGGTGAACGGTAGTTGTATAGTATGGTTGTGGAGGAGGTTGTTGTGATAGAGGAGGTGGTGGAGATGGCTAACAGTGGTGGCAGTGGCAGAGGTGGCGATGGATGGTTGTGGTTGGTGATCAACAATTGTTGTGTAGGTGGTGAAGGATTGTGGTGGTTGTAGAGGTGGTGGAAGAGGTTGTTGTAGTGCTAGATGAAGTGGAGGTGACCGACGGTGTCTACCGATGCCGGTGGAGGGAACGACTAGCGGTGGTAAACACTAAAACAAATACCATATTAAGGTTATATGTCAAACGAATGTATGTATTTTAGTTTCTGTCTCATTTATGTCCCATGTTGTTCCACCTATTTTGGTGGAACAAAAAAAAGCCGCCTTTTGTCCGATGCTGTCCCACCTTGTCCCATCCTGTCTTTCTCCCATGTTGCACCAAACGTGGGACAGTGAGTTTTGTCCCGTCCCGTCCCGTCCTGTCCCATGTACCAAATGCAGCCTAACTTATATCATTTTAGGCGTTGTTTGATTTTTTGTTTCCTTCATTAAGCTTTGTATCCATTAAGCTGGTTTTAAGCATTAATTGCCTAGTGAATTAAGATAAATTGTTTGATTTTTTATCTTGAATAAAAATCATCATTTTAGCCTTCTCTCTAGGCAAGTACCAAATTAAAAAATATTTTATACAACAAATGAAAAATAAATGTTTGATAAATCTTTTGGATGACAAAAAAATACAAATTTATGAATTATTTAAGATAATATACATTTAAGGGTAAATTACATATTTGGTCCATGTGGTTTACACTTTATTGCACTGTTGGTCCCTATTTTAAAATAATTATGGAAAAGGTCCCTGTGGTTTACACTGTATTGCACTGTTGGTCCCTATTTTGCCAATAGGGTTAGGGACCAATGGTGTGTAAACCTTAGGGACCAACAATGCAATATAATGTAAACCATAGGGACCTTTTCCATAATTATTTCAAATAGGGACCAACAGTGCAATAAAATGTAAACCATAAGGACCAAATATGTAATTTACTCTAAATTTAAAGATTTCATCACACAATACTTGACACCGTTCAGAATCATTTTTTGCAAGGATATCCTAGACCGTAGTCTACGCTTCCTGGCAATGACTATGCAAACCTGAGAAAATCCCCAGTGACAACGCCCGGATTCGAACCCTGGGTAGATGGGTTACTACTTACTAGCCACATCCCCGACCCGACAAGCCTTAACCAGTACGCCACAAGCCTTGTGGTTAACAGTTCAGAATCATTGTTTGGTTATGATTTCTAATCTATGTATTTGCTAGCAGACTGTTTAATTTTTAGATTCATTAAAACTGTAACAAAAAAGTTTAATTCCAGGAAGAAAAAAGGAATCCTAACTGAATGCATAAAGACATGGTGGGGTGGCTAAACAAGTTCCTAAACTCTTAATATCAAGTTAAAATCAAACAATTTAATATAGCTTAATCAATTAAGCCAAAACCCCATTAAGCCTATTAAATTGAAATCAAACACCCTCTTTGTGTGCTTGGTTTAAAATTTCAATATTTTCAAATATTTGTTACAAGGAAGCCAACACAGATTCACCAACTCTATTTTCACTATATATAGAAAAACAAGCATTGTAGCTTACCAGAATAACCATGCCATTAAGACAATTAAAGCAACTAAAACAATGATAATGAACTCCATCTATTCAACAATTTTCTGAAAACCAAACCATACAGATAAATCCCACATAGAGATAGGGCCTTAGAGTAAGATGTATACAGACCTTGGAATAGAAAGGTTGTTTCCGTTAAGACTCTTTGCTTGCTATTCTAAAATTTTCTGTAACAATAAAAAGCCAGCTGCATTTAATGTATTCCGCTTGAGATGTATATGGAGTTTCACCTAACCCCGAGTATTAGTCCGTCAAGTCTTGACCAAATTGTCCGAATGGATCGAATATAATAACCGTTATTTCATTCATGCCAAAGTATCTGCCATCACCTGCCCATGGAAGTTATTATTAGTACAGTCCCAATGAATTATATTTATGTAATAAAGTTTCAAAATTTCCTATTTTGTACCCATTTTGACTTTTATACCCTTTTACGAACTGTTTACAAAAGGGTTATGGCAAAGTGCGATAAACTCGACATCCACATTATCAAAAATGTTACAATGTGAGTGGATTACCGGTCAAAATGGGTAACGAATTTGAAACTTTGTTACACTAAATAGGAACTTAAGCAAAACTTGTTGCATTTTTATACATTTTTGCCCTAAGCGCCACAAAATTTTCATTTTACATGGAAGCAAGACGAACCAAGTCTCATGGTTGCAACAGCAGCAACTCCGACTTTCTTGAGCCACGATTGCGCCCAAAAACCGGGACTTTCACACAACTTGCTTCGGTAGATCGATTCCGTCTTTTTCCCAATCGGCATCGGGTCCGTGCTGATCGATCAAGTCGGTTAAACTCGACGCTTGTGGAACCCAACCGAAACTTTCCATAGTTTCCAAAACTCCGGCTAACTTCTTCTTGTATCCCGCACTATGCAAACTGTTAACTAGAGTGCTACATGTAGCAAAACTGAGCACAACCCCTCGCTTCCCGATTTCGTCAATCGACGCAACTGCCTCGGAAAATTTCCCTTTCTGGCACAACCCGTCAACCAATCGTTCGTAAATATCTTGACCCGATAACCCCTTTTGTAACAACTCATCTAAAAGCATAAAAGATTTCTCCAAACTGTTTTGATCCTCATCCAACATGTTGTACACTACTTTATCCAAGCTAATGCCTTTTGCCACCATCTCCTCCAAGACCGAAACCATCTTCGATTTGTTTCCCGATCTGATATAGCCGTGAGCTAAGCAAGTGTAGGTCACAATCGTTGGCGTTAAATCCCGATTTTGCATCTCGATGAAAAGATCTTCTGCGTTTTCCATCATCTCAGCTTTACAATAGCAATCGATTAAGATGGTGAAAGTGACATGATTAGGCTTTATTTGCTTATCGATCATATCTTTCAACAATTCATCCGCTTCCACCAGCTTCCCCGCTTTGCAGTACCCGTCGATCAAAGTGTTGTACGTATGTGCAGAAACAAACCCTTTCTCCGCCATTTTGTGAAATAACGATAATGCCCTCTCAAGATCCCCTTCTTTGCAACATCCATTTACGAGGGCGTTGTATACAAAATAATCCGGTTTAACTCCAATTTGGTCCATTTTGTTGAACAACTCGAAAGCATCAGACAAACTCCCGGATTTACAGTATCCATCTATCATTGTAGCGTAAGTCACGCCATCGGGTATCAAATTCTTGCAAGAAATCCCATCAAACAACTCCCGAGCTTTCTTGATGTCACCCGACTTGCATAGTCCACCGATCAAGATATTGTAAGTCACGATATTTGGGCTAACCCCTTTTCGACTCATTTCATCAACCATATCGAACGCTTGTTGCATTTCGCCTTTCTTACAGAACCCAGAAACGAGAGATGTGTAAGTGACGACATCAGGGCTCAGACCTTTCGCCACGAGTTCAGACAAAACCTCGAGTGATTTCTCCATTAAGCCGTTTCTTGCAAGACCATTGATCAGTACACTGTACATATGCACATCAGGAAGAATATTTCTTCCAAGCATACTTCTGAATATCGAAAAAGCTTCCATTGTATTGCCCTGTTTGCAATGGCCATCGATCATGGAGGTAAATATAACACGATCCGGCATAACGTTATTAGCAATCATCTCTTTAAAGTACTTATCTGCAACTTGCATTTCCGGTATCTTACTATATCCACCGATGATTGCTCCATAGGTGAAAGCATTCGGCTTTACACCATCGTTCTTCATTTGAGCTAATAAAGACTGCACTTCTTCCATCCGTCTATTGTAACAAAGGCCAATTATAAGCGAATTATAGCAATAAACATCAGGAAAAGTACCTTTCTCCTTCATTCCCATTAAAACCTCGGTCGCTTCTTCAAACCGACCAGCTTTGCAGAGCCCAGATATGATAGAATTGTAGGTCACAACGTTCAACCGAAATCCCTTAGCAAACATCTCGTTTTTCAACTCTAAAGCCTCGTCTACACAGCCCTGCTTCATGAACCCATCGATCAATGCACTATAAGCAACATGGTCAGGAAAAGCACCTACTTTTGACATATCTTCAAGAACCATCTTTGCTTCTTTCAATCTCTTTGTTTTGCATAATCCATCGATGAGTGTTGTATAAGTATATCGATCAGGAACCAAACCCTTTTCAGCCATTGATGATTTAAGCTCAAAAGCTTCATCAATAAGCCCACCTCTGCATAATCCTCCAATAAGCACATTGTATGTTACTAAACTTGGATTACAACCCTTTTCCTCCATTTCTACAAACACCCTTTTGGCCTCATTTACTTTTCCATCTTTACATAAAGCACTAATCAAATTAGTGTATATATAAACATCAGGAACAATCTGCAACTCAACCATTTTCTCATAAACCTTCCAAAACAATTCCTTTTTATGAAATTTCAGTAAATTTGTCATGACAGAATTAACACAAGCTGAATCTGGAAAATGCTCACTACTGTTAATTCCTAATACAACATGAACAGCTTCATTCAACATGCCTTTGTTCTTATAAGCATCAACAACCATCCCATACACCATAGCCCCAAACTTTAAACCCTCACCCTCCACAGAGAAATCATCGATTGAATCGATAACATCTGAAACCGGCTTACGAGTTTCAATCATACGCCCTAACACAACACTAGCGTCCCGTGGTTGATTCGAATTGCAAAGAACCATAGCGAGAATTACGAACGATTTTAGGTTTTGCGGAATACTCATCTGATGAATCGACCAATTGAAGAAATGGAGGAGGCGATTGGGGTCAGCTCGCTGGTTTTGGTGAAGAACAGATTCAATAACATCCGGATTTAGGTTTTTGAGAAGATGCGACGATGATTCGAGGAGGTGAGGCCAGTTGCGATTTCGGAGAATGGCGGTGATTTCTCCGGCTGTTTCCTCATCGATTCGTGAAGCGTTGATGCTGATGGAAGATGATTTTCTGGATTGATGAGTGAAGATGAATCTGTTCTTGATCACAGAGAAATTTCTTCGAGGAAATAATCTCATCATTTCTTGATGATTTAGGGTATAATAAATCGCATTTGCAGGTTTTGGTGAAGAAATGAAAAGCAGAATGGGAGAGAAAGTTTGGGGGAGATGAGTTGTAAGTGGGTGAAGAATTCGATTCGCTGATATTTATAGACATAAAAACGAAGCTGATAGCTGGTAAGATAGCTGTTGATTGATAAGTTAGCTAGTAGCTGATAAGCTGGATTATGAACAAATTATATTTGGTAAAAAATAGGTTATGAATATGTAAAAGGACCAAAAAATGGTATTTTTGAATTTAATAATTAATATTGTAAGGGTATAATTGAAAAAAACTACAATAAGCTACTCAAAGTAGCGTTTGGATGAACTAGCTTATAAGCTAGTTTATTTTTGCCAAACACAGTCTAAGTCCGCGGGTAGCCGATAAGCTAGTTGTCGATAAAATAGCCAATAAGTTGCTGATAAGTTGGCTTATAAGCTAGCTTGTTAGCCGGTAGCTGATAAGTTGGCTTATAAGTAGATTATGTTGGGTAAAAATTGAATGAGTATGTAAAATGACAAAAAGAATATATTTATAATAATTAAGTAATCTAACGTTTCAATAAACTAGCTTATGATTCATCTAGACATGTAGTAGCTGATAAACTAGCTTATTTTTGCCAAAACGGTCTAAAGAATACCTATTTCGTCATATTAAAGAACATAAAGTTTTTATAGCATTTATAAAGAATGATATATGCGTAAAGGAAATGAAAATTTTACGATATTCATGATGAATGATACATGTTAATAACGTGTTAATAAGGGAATACTTTGACATGTTCTATTACTTCACTCAATTTACAACAAAACTTAGATAAGCAATGAGAATGGAAATGATAATGAAAGATGGGATTTGATTTGATTTGATGTAATATAACATGCTCGTTAATTCAAACCTTTTAATTTTCATACCTGACTAAACTAGGGGAACATAAATTTTGTTCATGTTTGCATTTTCATTTTTATTCTTTAAAATGAACCAAACATGTCTTTGGTGGTTACCTCAAGGATGAATATGCCTTTGTTGAGCTTTGGGTATCATTAATCAAATTCCATAAAGAGTGTGTTTTATTCAAGCTAGCTTTCTTGAATAGTCTAATTTTTTTCTCGATGACAATAAGAGGCTAAAAGATATGCTACTTTTCAAAAAAAAAATAATTTTGTTTCTGGTTACATGAAAACAACATTTACTCTGTGAATTGGAAATGTTATGCTACTATCTATAGGACTTAAATAGTCAATATGATTGTAACATCCCAAAAACTATATTTTGGCTTATTTAAAATTTAAGAAGAATTTGGTGGTCTAATTTGAACTTGTCAAACTTCAGGGGCATTTTTGGGGATAAGTCTCAACTCTTAGTCTAGGGTTTATTACAAAAGGAAATTAGAAAGGAAGAGATGGAAGGAGTAGGTGTGTGATTGAAAGAATGGCAAGAATGATGGAGTGAAAGCTTGAGGTTGAGAGAAATTCAATAGAGACCAAGCATCAAGGATCAAGATATGAAACTAATTACTATCTTGTAATCTCCATGAATTTGGAGAATTCTTTTCATTGGATGAACCCCCAATCCAATTCATGGGTTAGTGGGTGCAATCTCTAGTTATGATTAGAGAATGTGTGAGTTCTTATTAACTCCACCCCCTAATAGTGATCCTTAGTAAGAATCCTCTTTGAATATTTGTCAATTTTATGGTCTGTGAGGATTGTTGAGAAGGACCCATTTGATTTAGGTATATGAACTCTTATGGAAATTGATTGGGTGGAATTCAACCAACCCTTGGGTTATGGTTTTTGAATGTTAATCATGTGTATAAATTTGATGAGAAATAGCCCAAGGCTTGCTTTAGTTTGGAATTAGAATTGGTGTGTTGGAGAATCAAAGTTTTGGTGCA
>LUCG01084050.1:0-13879 GCA_001633085.1 Carthamus tinctorius | reverse complement strand
AGCCCTCAACTTGAGGCTTTTAAGAAGATCAAAAATCCCATTTTTTTATCCATGTGGGACCAGTTGCAGAGGGGGAGGGGGGGAGGGAGTCACCTTTTCAGTTATGATACCATTTATCAAACAAGCTGGTGTAACATCAAAAGCTGGATTCCAAACAGCAATTCCCGAAGCTGCAACTTGTTCCCCAAGACCTCCGCGGGTGTTTAGTAATTCCTTGGCTGATCTTTCTTCGATAACAATCTCGTCTCCAGAAGACAGAGATAAATCGACCGAAGTCAAGGGTGCAGCAACGTAAAACAGAACGCCGTGATGCTTAGCACATAAAGCCAGGCTATAGGTTCCGATCTTGTTGGCAGTGTCACCTGCGATCAAGTTTTTTTTTACCCTTCTGTGTCAATTTACAGGTTCTTTATCATGTTAATTGTAGCAAGTAGCAACAACTTACCATTAGCAGCAACACGATCAGCTCCAACGATGACAGCATGCACACGTCCAGCTTTCATTAATGCAGCGGCTGCAGAATCTGCTATCAGAGTCGCTGGTATTTTGTCATGCACCAACTCAAAAGCCGTTAATCTTGACCCCTAAATAAATAAAAAAGCGATTTTATATTCACTCAAATAACATGAACAAGAAAAGAGAAAGGTGAAAATGTTAGTATCCTAGAGTTATTTAGTTAATAATATCAAAGTAATGTATCTCAAAAGCACCTTAAATTGCTTACTTGGTTAAATGGGCGGGTTTCAGTGCAATAAGCACTTTCTAGTACTCCATCGGCATAAAGTGATCGAATTACTCCAAGAGCGGTTCCATATCCCGCTGTTGCAAGACTAGCGAAGCAGTAAAGAATAAGCCATAAGCACAAGTAGCTCAAAAACCAAAAATGGTTAGGTTACCACCTATTATAACAGGTACAGGCGCATTTGTTAGCAGCTTAATGAACTTAATGGGACTTACAGCTTATTTGGTCAGCTATAAATGCCTGTTTGGTAGTGGCTTAATGATATAGAAAGTGGTTTATTCAGTAAGCTCTTTTTTTTATAAGGTTCACCTGGGCTTTGCCCGAACTACATCCTTGGCTCCTTGGTAATTTTTACCGAGAGCTAAAGCATGCTCCCCTAGGATTAATACTCAATGGCCCCTCGTTGCTCACCCCTGGATTCGAACTTGGGTTGGTTGTTACACCTTCCACAAGCCTTAACCAGTAGGCTGCCCCATTGGGGTTTTATTCAGTAAGCTCTTGGCAAGGGCATTATGCAGAAAGCCAATACTTTTCCAAATCTGTCCCTCCCAACTAAAAATTTACATTCCTTCCATCTATGGAAAAAATCCCTCCCAAACCAAAAACATTTCCAATCTATACAGATAGACTCATCCACACAGACAGGTTTATCTATACAGAACTTAATGGAAAAGCAACCAAACAGTGGGAGAGGACTAACCTGCCAGTATTGCAATGTGTTAAAACAGATAGTTTCTTAAAATCCTTTTTTTGATTCTGAATGAAAGAAGATCCGTATGACCCGATTGCTTTATTGGAAGCAACATCATCTTCCAGCATCATTTCAGCAGCTACAATGTAAGCCTGATAAAGCAGCAAACAGAAAAATAAATAATTATTCATAACTACAAATACACTTTGTAGCACATAGAGGTTGATTGGTTGGTTTTTCATCAAGTCCTATGTAGATAAAGTTGTCTATGTGGATTTTTCCATAGATGGAAGCAGAATGTTTTTTTTAACTTTGGGAGGGCAGGTTTGGAAAAAACTTGGCTTTCTACATAAAGCTTCCCCCTAAAAGCTTTCTGAATAAGCCACTTTCTATATCATTAAGCCACTATCAACCAGTCATGTATAGTTGACTGACTTCAAACAGGCCCCAAATCTACGTAGAACCCAACAAGACTTAGCGTTTGGTGATCAAAAGCAAAGAGAGAAGGATTACTTGGAACACTTGATTGGCATCTGTAGCAGTTGCAGCAGAGTTCTTTACGATCTCTGTAAGTTTAGTAGCAGCATCTGAAAGATTCACTGCTGTTGGACGACTGAAGAACAAACAATAGAAAGAAATCAATAAAAGCTTCGCGAAAATGGGAAATGCTTCGGTATTAAACAGTGGGTAGTCCTAAGTTGGAGGCAGGCATGAAACTTCTACATTCAGTATCAGCAAATTGCGGTTTCGGAAGTTACCTTGAGACAAGATATTCCAATCTCTTTTCAAGAAAAGATGCAGCCTCATATGGGGTTCCATTAAATCCTTCGAGTTTAGATACTCCTACAGCCAAAGAAAGTGCTGCAGCTATGGCGATTGCAGGTGCCCCACGAACCACCATCTCTCTTATTGCCTCCCTGGATATACAAACACGAATAATCCAACTTAAAGAGAGGAACCCTATCCACTGTAGGAAACAAGCATCATTACAATTTGGTTACAACTTCATTCTGTCAAGCCATATAATCTCCATGTATGCTTCATTACAAGATTTCCCATTGTAAATTAATGAGGAAATGACCAAGTGACAACAACACCACAAGGCTTTGGCATTTAAACTTTGAAAGAGATGTGTAAAGCTTACCAGCCCTCGGCAGCGTTTCGAATTTCCAAATAGATGGTATCAAGAGGAAGTTTTCTCTGCTCAAAATGAAATAAGTCGAGTGAAAACATAGGTGTGTTAACTAATTTAAGCACTCAATTATGCATAGATGACCACAATCAATAGAAAAAGATTGAGTTCAAACCCAGTATCCAAAAACAAAAGTGCAACAGGAACATGGCATCACCAAATTTCTGAGCTATATGATCATCAGTTCATCCTTCCCATATAAATAAGAAGAGTTACTATTTTACATTAATTTCTATGAGCAATGCAAATACTTGGTTCAAGTTTTGGGCAGAATCTTGAACAAAAAAATAATGCAAAGAATCATGAACAAACCATATCTAGTTTATCTTTAAGCCATTTCTTTGTTATGATAAGCAAATGATCGAAAGTTGAAAGGAAAGGGTACCTGATCAAGTAGTTGAAGTGAGCCACGGACATAACGGATGGATTGCAGAGATGAATCATCTTGAGATCCCATTGAAGCAACTGCAATTTCAGCAAAAAAAGTAATAATAATAATAAAAGATCAAACAGTCTTAATCAAGGGATGTAAAGAAAGAAGTTGGTTTCAGATGATGCTGATTACGATCAAACACAGAAGAAGATGATGATGATGATGATGGCGGCGCAACAAAGGCAAGGACTTTATGGATTCTTTTTGTTTCAATTTCTTCTTTCTAACAGGGCGTAAGGGAAGGGAAAGGAGGTATCTCTGTTATTCTCTACGAGGGTGTTTGGGATTGGTTTTCGAAACTGCTTAGAACCAAATAAGTCAATAAGCTTGTTTGGATAAACCCAAAAGCACTTTTCAAAGTGCTTTTTGACAAGGTTGGAAATGGAGTTTTAAAGAAGTCAGAAATTGTGGCTTTTTGAAACTGAAAAGTGCTTTTGAAAGAAATTGCTATAAACCCTTCTCAAAAAGCTGATAAGCTAAGCCAAACACCCTCTTAAAAAACAATTTATTGACTTATTAGCTTTTACTACCATAAAAGCTAATCCAAACACCTTTTTAAAAACTTCATTTTTCCACCACAATAAATCAATAAGCACTTTTAGCTAAAAGCATTTTTGAACCTCAAAAAGCAATCCCAAACACCCTCTAAAAAGAGTGAATAATTACTTCTTTGGTCCCTATGGTTTTAGTGCCTTTTTAAAATACAAACTCACCTTCAAAACTCCTTTATTCATCTTTAATTACTTGATTTTTTTAACCAATGTGTTATATGTACATGTATAATACATGCATTCTAAGTTATGTCATACGTAGATTAAATTATAGATTGAGAAGGTAATAACTAGGAATGTAGGATATTAGAGTGATTTATCAAATTTGTTTCATTTTTTTGAGTTTTGTTCCATCTAGAATGCACCTTTCAACATAATTAAATATTGTAAAGTTTTCAAGTTTAATTTCTTGATTAAACATTTCATGGACTCAAGCGATTCACTCTATCATGAATATCTTGCAAGAATTCAACTAAAGTACAAAGTTTAGACATTCAAGTTTGGTTTTTAGTTTAATATAAAACAAATTTTTTACCTTGAACAAATTATCTACTTAACCACTTCATTATGATAAAAATCACCCGAAAATTAAAACAATTTCATATCTATTACAAAAATTACGTTCAATATAACTTGTTTATGCTGGTAACTCGAATATTTGGGTTTATGAAGATGATGATGGTATGAAACCCTAAACAATTATCCAAAAGAGATGGATGAAATTGAGACCTTTAGAGAATACTTGCAACCACAACAATAGAGGAAAGAGAAGGTCGCCGGAGATCAAGGTGCGACGATTGAAGTGACGTGGGCATATCTACCCCCTTTAGTTTCTCTATGAAACATATCTACCCCTTATATATGTATTTTCTAAGTTAATTCCAAAAACATGGAATTTTGTCTCATAAGATAAATAGAATTGTGATATATGATTTTAAATAAAATATTTAATTATGTTTTTTGAAAAGTTATCAACTAATGAATCTTTCAATTAAGCTTTGATTTTGCCTTTTAAACTTGTAGTTAACTACAACATTTTTTTGAACCGCATCAACTTTAATAAATAAAAAACTAACAAGGCATTAAAAGGAGAACAAACATCAAGCAGAACAATAAAAAGTGAGAAACACCAGCAACTAAAACAAAACCGGCAACAACAAGCATCACACCAAAAGAAAAGACAACCTGAAAAACACGAAAGCCGGATTAAATGGCTTCGAGCGGGTTTAAGCACCAATCAGCCCAAGATAACCTCCTTTTCAAATTACCTTGAGAGTTTATCTAGAGAAGAGAAGAACTTTGAACAAAACCCAGCAAAGACGTGCCTTCAAGGGAGCCGGAAGAGTAAGCTTTAGCATTCCGTAATTTCCAAGTCGCCCAAGCAAGCGTGATTAGAGCAGCCAAGAAGAGCTCAAACTTGACCTTTAAGACCAATCGAGTACCCCCAATGCAGAAAAGAAGAGACAGGCTCAAAAATGCGGATGAGAAGTGCCCCACCATACCCAAAACTCTTCAACCGCGACAAGAATATTTGGACAAGAACAAAACAAGGGTCGCTCGATTTCTGAAGCAAGTCCACAAAAGTAACATAAATCGGAAACCAAGCCAATGCCACGAAATGAAAGATTGACGAGAATCGGCAATCTTCCTTGCTGAAGCCTACAAGGAAAGATGTTGATTTTACTAGGAATGACCTTCAGCCAGTTAGTTTTGAGACCAGCGATTTTGTAGTTGATCATGTCGTCAAGAGCCCGCTGTAATGAGGCCACAGAAAAAACTCTAGAATCCAACTAATATTCCCCAAGTTGAAAAATCTTCTAAAGAGCATTGAAAAAAAACTATAACATCAATATTGAAATACAAAATAGTGTTCTTTATGGAAGCAATAACCGACTAGATTTCGTTCTTGTTATAATCCAAGGGATCAATTTGCCAAGATCTTTTGAACCATGAAGAGATAGAATGACCCGACTCCATTGAGCTGAAGGGTTTGGCTTTAACCGCCACCACCACTTCACAAGTAAAGCACGATTTAGATATCTCATGTTGTTAATACCCAACCCACCATTTTCTCTTGGGGCCACCGCATCTTTCCAAGAAATCCAACATATCTTTGTAGAGCCATTATAATCACCCCAAAAGAATGGCATCTCAAAGACTCCCACTTGTTAAGCACCTTTTGAAGGGTTTTATAAATGGAGAAATAGTACAATCCAAGAGAATTCAAGACTGATTTGCAGGTCTACCGCCATATGATAGGAGTGGTATCTTACAATTAGATAGTTTCGATTGGAGCTTATCAATTATGGGCTGCCAATGCAAGCACCTATTCATTGATGTGCCAAACCGACAAACCTAAATAATGGAAAGGGAGGGTATTCGTTGCACAATTGAGCAATGAAGCCACCGTAGACACCTCTTGAATTGAAACACCTATACCCATTAAGGTCGTGTTGGAAAGATTAACCATGAGACTCGATGAGAGATGGAAGCACCTAAGGATTTTAAATCTATAAATTAGGGGGAGGCTAATTGCACCCCATAATTGTTAATTGCACCTCTACCTTTCTCGTAGACATTAACATGGTTTGCTTTTTACATTCTCAATGCACAGAATGACTTGATTCTAATATTTATAGAGGTGCAAATATCAATCCCATAAATTAATGTAGATAGTGGGTAAGCTTAAATTAAAAAAATCTTAATCAATAATCCTTTTATTATTATTATATCTTTTTTTTTACAATTAGTCAACAACCAAGTCCATTTAGTCAATAGGTTTTCTTTCTTGTTCTAGAGGGCTAAACTCATGATAGACAAAGATGCATGACCGTGGAAGGTCAAATTGGACTATGTTGAAGATGATAATGATGCAACATGCTTCTTTCCTCCACAAATACACATATACATACTGTCAAAATTAATAAGGTAAGATAAATGAATATCTAGAAAAAAGCAATTGTATCACTTGAAATGGGTTTAAAATTTAAATGGTTTTATAGTTGATGGGCATGTGATAAAATATTTGGATGTATAGTATAATCAAGAAGGACAGAGTTTTGTGTTATTGCATTTTTTAAAAGATGTGACTTAAAAAAACATAAATATATTTTATTAAAATCAAAGTTTGGTTGCAAGATGATATGAGGTCAATGTTTTTGGAATTTTTACTGTAAAAATGATTAAAGATACTTTATGAATGATTATAAATAGATGTTTTTTTACATCAACACAATATACACTATCCATTACCGTAAGCGTCTAAATTTGTTTGTTTCCTTATTTTATGTTTTTGATCAACCCAATTTTATAAGTAAGACGTGAAACTCATATAAATTTTAATAAAATCAAATAATAAATATATTCAAAACCATCAATTAAATGACAATATATTCAAAACCATCAATTATTAATTTGTATTGTATCTATAAATAATATAACTATCAACTATGAATTAAAATCTATTATTGAAACAAAATTGTTAAAACAAATACAAATTAAAAGGCCAAAACAAAACTACATAATAAATGAATAATCGTTGATAAATATATTAAATTTTGGAAATGGATCGCATCTCCTCCTCCATTTCCATTTCCATTTGAAACAGAAACCGCTTTGACGGAATCTAATTCCTTTCATTTCAGGCAGGCAGGTATCTCTAATTCCTTCGCCGATTTTTATTACTATTAGGTTTTTAATCAATTAATTGCTCTTTAATCTTTATCTATGTATCTTGGATTCTGGTAAATGCTTGTTTTTCATTTACCTTTAGATCCATTCCATTCCATCCAGATGTTGTTGATTTTCACTAAACAACTTTTATATTTTAATCCCACCCTACCTGCTCAAATCACAAATCATAAATATTGTGTTTCTTGTGGGGGTGGGTTTTGTTGAAGAAGAAAGTTTTTTCATTTTTGCAGATATTGATCTCAAACGCAATGTTGTTGGATTAAGAACCGCCGGAACTTATTACTTACCATATTGCCCTTAACGATGAAAGGAGGAGGAGGAGGAGGCTACTTCTATGGGTTGAGGATGAAGCAGCTCTCTCTCTTCTTTATCATTTTTGTCTGTGCATCCATTCTAGTTTGGAATTGGGAGAAAACCCCTCATCTAACAACTTTACTACCACCTCATGATCAACTATTGCAACCTTTTCCAGGTTTGTCTTTATGTCTAAATCTCTATTGTAATTGCTGATGCTAAAATGGTGGCAATCTTGTCCCACCAATGCTATTATCCCAACCTTGTTAAACCCATCAAGTTTTGTTAGTTTGTGTAATAAGTCAGTCTGTGATGCATAAGCCTATTATCCCTAATCTCAAGTATTTGTGGGATTCAAGTTGAGGAGATATTGAAGCTATGCTATGGTTCAACTTAGATTCAGCTATTAGAGTTATTGACCAACCTTGATCCTGGTGGCTTTGTTCTTTGTTGCATCATGTGGTGTATGTCCTATACAGTATCATCTTGATACACATACACTCACACAACTGATAAGTCTGTTTTCTCCTCATCTTCTCAAATGGTTGGAGGGAAAACATGAAAATATTTTATTTTCAGAAGCTTCACAATCCATTGTCCACCAGGTATTTGCTTTGAAAGACAGAAGATCCAAACTATAAGAATAAACCTCTATGCACACACGTCACCATATTCTACGTACTTTTATTTTCACGACGTGCATTTTGTAGGAGTTGCATCTAATGGATAACTTTGCAAACGATGTTATTGACCTAAAGTAGTTCATGTTCTCCAAAGTATTTGGATGCATCACAATAAAGTGTGTTTTGAGAAGTTACATTTCTAATTGTGAATCGTGAACTTCTTTATGATGACAGATGAACTGAAAAGGGAACATGTAACTCAAGAAAAAGATGAGCTTAAAGAAGTTGAACCCGTGGTGGATTTAGCCCTGCCATCACTTTCAACAAACACAGCCTCTTTGAATGCTCGACAGGATGAAAATCCAAGAACTTCTCAGGACAAGGACCATGGTAGGGTTTTGCTCGTATGTCAAAAGAAGTCATTCTTTCCTTACCTCCACTGATAATTGTCTAAGAATCAGTATTATACAACTAAAAGACTGAGACATTTTCCAAATACAAAATTGCTGGTTTACTATGTGATGGGTACGGGGTACCTGTTAGTATTTTATGTTAAGCAAGAACTGGATTGGGATTTTGAGCTTCTTTGCGCTTGCTCCATGTCACCTAAGTTCTCAAGTATATGGTATATGGGTTGGGTGGTTCAGAAAGAGCTTCAAGCACTACCAAGTACTGCAAATATTTATGGTCACAAGGGGCAGATTCAACTAAAAAGCAATCCTGAATGGATAATACTGATTAGAACTGTGGTGAACAAGATGAAGTCTGATTTTATAAAATATATTGTTGGGACTTTTGTTGGTGCTACATAATTCATCATGCACATTATTTGTTTCACACCTGTTCCCGTTGCATTGGTGCAGAAAACACCACAACTGTAGATGAAAAATCCGTTCCTGAAGAATACGATGGCTCGAAACCAAATCAACCGCAGTTAATAGCTTCAGTGAGTTCCCAAACAACAGAGTCGGATGTGAGAGAAGGCATTGACACTCCAAAAACTAACATAGAAAAGCAAGGTTCGTCTTACATTCATTTATTTATTTACGGGTAGATTACATTAGTGTTTTCTAGTATTATAGTCAGCCTTCATGTACTGGGAATGCCTGTAGGTCACTTGTATGCAGGGCACTAATAACAAATTTTATGTTCATATGTTTTCCATAATGTTGAAGTCTAATTTAGTCTGCTGATAAAATAAAAAGTAAAAAGTTCCATTCACGAAATTAAAGCTTGTATCCTCTGCCCCACTGTCACAATCTCAACCACTGCACCACCTACTTGGCCACTCCTCAATGCCATCAACCCACTGCTTCACTTTGAGAAAAAGACTAGAACTTCTGTTGGTAAAGAGTCCTGAGGGAAATATTTGCTTTGATCAAGGAGTATATTCGGTTAAAAAGTGAAGAGAATACTGTCATATAGGAACACAATCAGTTTGATGGAAGGATGGTATAATTCTATATCAAAGCGATTGAATTGATTTCTGGAAATGTGAAGCTGGGAAGGAAAACGTTATCGATGGATAGAGAGAAGGACCTAGATCTCATGCCAACAATCATTTTTCGTGTTATTACTGTCCTTAGGCTTCCTTACGTTTCTTTGTCAGCTTTGTAGAGGAGTCACAAGCTTATCTACGTCAAACAGAACGATTTTCTTCTTTCTTACTTTCCTTTTTTTTTTAAATGTTTTTTCATCTTTGTTTACTGTTTCCCCTTCCCTCTTTTCTCTTCTTCTGATGTTTGTAGGGAAAGAGGTTTTATTAGATACATACATATTTGCACCAAATCTAGCTTCATTTTTACCCCTTCAAATTTGGATTTCATTTGGTTGGCATATTGATTTCTGATGGGTGGCAATTGCAACAAGAAGGTTGTCACTCAGGTGTAAATTACGCAGAGTTGTACTTGTACCCATGGCAGCCATTGGTGGTTGTTGAGATATATTAACTATTGAGAAGGGGGTAGTTTTAGAATATTTTCTGTATAAGTGTTAATAAATTAATAGAAGGATAGTCCAGGAAATTCTGAGTGCATAAAAGCTAGTCATGGGGTGGGGGCGTCTGACTTTACCACTAAGTACCTATGGTGAAAGTTGACCACATGCCAAGGGATCATTAATTCTTCGTACAATTTAGCCTCTCCATTTTGAAAATGTAGTGATAATGCCATTCTTCTGCTGAGGTTTAATTCCACGAATCTTAACAAACCGGTTGTATCTTCTTTTGCCAAATGGTATACCTTCTGAGCATAACTTTCAGTTGTATTCATCGTCATCTTGTTCGTCATTCCACTTTCAGTTTTCTAGTAGTGTATTTTTAACTACCATCTTATCAATCAAAACCCTGCAAGGGATTTCATTAATTTATATCCTGTCAGTGGATACCTGAGAAACAAGAGTTAATGAGCTGCTTAGCTAAGTTTGCTACAAATAATAAATCATGAAATCAAAACAGGCTAGAACAGACTATGCATTACATATTAGTTCTTAATATTCAACAGAAGCCAATTGCCTCAAGCTCAAATGACTATTGTTCATTTGTTCTTTAAGTCCAAAATAATCCGACTATTTATTTGTACTTGAATGTGACTAATTCTTTGGCCTTCTATTAGTTAGTTTTCTGAATAGTTTTCATGAAAAAAGGCGACTGTAGAATAACATGTATCCTCTCTGCTGTAATTTATGAAACAATCATCTGAAAAACTAGATGACATTTAGGGTTCCCAATTCTATCGTATATGATGTGATGATGTGAATTCTAAGGTTCTGACTCAAAACTAAATAACTAGTTGACATCGAGTAGAGTGTTGTTAAATGAATCCCTTTTGGATCAAATCGGGGTCATTCATGTGTTGGAAATGTGAACAGAGGGAGGTTGGGGGTATTTAGAATCACCCATACTCATGTCCTCTTGACAGTAGGAGTTTTTATTGCATCCATCAAATACTCATTACTTGTTTGCAATTGGTTTTTATGCATATTCCAGCTTGCAACTTGGGTAAAGGGAAGTGGGTTCCTGCTGATGATCGGCCTCTGTATTCGGGATTTGGTTGTAAACAATGGCTGTCAGGAATGTGGGCTTGCCGCTTGACGCAACGAACAGATTTTGGGTACGAGAAGTTGAAGTGGCAGCCAAAAGATTGCAAAATGGATGATTTCACTAAAGAGAAATTCCTTAAAAGGTATATACAACGAGATCACTTACATAACTCGTCAACAATTAATCTGTTCTACAACTGATTGTGACGATGCATTCCAGAATGCAGGACAAAACACTAGCTTTTGTCGGGGATTCCTTGGGCCGACAGCAATTCCAGTCTCTAATGTGCATGGTGACCGGTGGTGAAGAGATGTCCGATGTCGAAGATGTCGGAAAGGAATACGGTCTTGTGATACCTCATGGATCAGCTCGGCCTGACGGCTGGGCTTACCGTTTCCCTAGCACCAACACCACCATCCTCTATTATTGGTCCACAACGCTGTGCGACTTGCAGCCAGTCGACCCCGCAAGCCAAACCACCGATTACGCGATGCACCTGGACCGACCACCGGCTTTTTTGAAACAATTCCTCGACAGAATCCACGTGCTCGTCCTTAACACCGGGCACCACTGGAACCGAGGGAAGCTTAATGCGAACCGGTGGGTTATGTACGTGGGTGGCAAACCCAACACGAATCGGAGGATAGCAGATATGGGAAGTGCTAAAAACTTGACGATTTACAGCGTGGTGAGGTGGGTGAATTCCGAGTTACCGAAACACCCGGGGTTGAAGGTGTTCTTGAGGTCGATTTCACCTCGGCATTTCTTCAACGGCGAATGGAATACGGGAGGCACGTGTGACAGCACGAGGCCGGGGGTGTTGGAGGTGTTGCAAGACGAGTCTAGCGATCCGGTTGCTGCGGGGGCGGTTAAGGGAACGGATGTTAAGCTTTTGGACGTGACGGGTCTGTCTTTGGTGCGGGAAGAGGGTCATATTTCCCGGTACTCGATTCGAGCGGCTCCAGGGATGCAAGATTGTTTGCATTGGTGCTTACCAGGGGTTCCAGATACATGGAACGAACTGCTTTTTGCACAAATATAGAAAGAAAACTTACCATTTATTTGGTTATAGTTTTGTTTTTATGTATTAACAACCTAATTAAAATCATACGGTAGGAGGAGTGGTGATGAGTGTTTGTTGTTTTTATATGTTGTTGTCATCTATAAATTTAAATTCTTGAATCTACTAATACTTAAATATAGTATTCGGATATTATGTTTAAGCTGGTTTAGATACCGACAGTTTAGTTATGTTTAAGCTGGTTCAGATACCGACAGTTTAGTTAAGCTTAAGCTGGTACTCATGGAGGAGTTAGTGTAGCAGGTAAAAGTGGTGTCATCTTCGACTTCATTTGCAGGCATCATCAAACTTGGATTTGATTCATGATTATCGTTTTTTAGCTGAATAGTTTTAAGTTATATACGAAAAGACTGTTTTTTTTTTAGCCTTAATCAAGTAAGAGTAGTTATTTAAAATACTCAAGAATAATAGAGGGATGATAAAATATATGTTTATTGCATCTACGGATCTTATAATTAAAAGCAATGTACCTTATTCCATTGAATTATAAGTTTGGTCGGTCATTGATTATAATAAACACAAAAATATATCAAAGAATAATTGAATTATCATCACTTATCACTTTCATAATTAGTTATTGGGATTATAACTTTCACCATCGTGTTACATTTTGATACGGGTATTGTTAAGTACATCCCCTAGGTATCTACCTATAAAATTAGTCAAAAACTATCTAGAAATTTGAAAAATGTCATTTTAAAATAAAAAAATCAACTTATTTATGACAAAAATCGTCTAGAAAGTTGAAAATATGTCATTTCATAGATTAGGGGGTATAATAATTCTCACTCTTTTGATATAATTAGTATCCAAATTATTGAAGATATAAAAAAAGTTTGTACATTAGTATATTCATGATTTCTATTCAATTATATATGAAACATCATTCAAAAACATATGGAATTATTCCAAATACTAGGTGTTTAATTAACCAACATCTATGAGTGCTGGCAACATTTAATGTAATTAAAAAAATTGATCGTAATATATTTTATTTTAAGTAAAAAAAGTTGATTACAAATATATCTAACCGGCTTATATAAAACCTATCTCCAATATGACTATGTAAGGGAATATTTTATTCGTTCATTTGAGGCTAGTGAGGAGGCTTTTTCCACCCTTTTATTAACTGAGCTATACATTGAAAAAAAATATATAATTAAATTCAAAGTTTAAGGTGGTATGAAGATGAAACATCCTTAAACATTGGGTTAACTTTTAATTAGACAAGATCCTTGTTATTTGGTGTCCCTTAACCCCAATCCCAACCCCAACCATGCCATTGATTTTAGACAAGATCATGGTTTTCTTTAAAAAAAAAAACTTACCTTTTCTTTGATTATTGTTGTTTACTAGGTTTGATCCCGTGTAATACACGGGGTATATTTTATTGCACTACTTCAACGTCAATTTAACAAACATTTATACATCACTAATCGCCACGTGTTGCGCTCTCTATTGTCCTCACTTCTCTAATTCGCATTTTTTAGCACTTCTCATTTGAACCTAATACTATATATATATATAGAGAGAGAGAGA
>LUCG01083998.1:0-22223 GCA_001633085.1 Carthamus tinctorius | reverse complement strand
CTCTCTCTCTACATATATATATATATATATATGAAGCTTACCTCTACAAGAAGTGCTTCAGGGCAGTTGGGATCTGTTGATGATGAAAGCAACTTCCTTTTCATAAGATCGTATATATACAGAAGATAATGTGTGTCTTCTCTACCATATCTGTTCAAACAAAAACAAACGTAAAGAAAACCGAGCGAAAACAAATGACACAGGAAGGTTTGCAATAAACAACTAGTCTACCTCAACATTTCATCAGTCAGCGGCCTCAATCGCCAGTCCGCATTTTGGTATCTGCAAGAAATTAAAAATATTAAATAAAAAACAAAAAGTAGCACTATTTGCTATGGCCTATGCATAAATGGATGAAAGATACATACTCTTTATTTGCGGCAACCTCACAATAGTATCGCAACAGATACTCTAGAGAATTCCTCTCCAATTTTAACACCTTCGAGGCCTACACCATTTGAAATTCACAATCACATTAAGTCAACCCCAATGGATATAGTTGACTTCTATTTTAAATATCTTTTAAAATGAGAAGTAGAGGTGAAAGATAACCTGTCCAGTATCAAACATATTGCAAACATATATACCAAAGTCCCGTTGAAGCCATATAATATCGCGATCGGCTCCATGCATAACCTGATAGATTGTAGTGTTATAAAACAGTTGAAGATTTGCTTATTGTCTTTCGGTAGATATTTGCATCAAGAAAGAGATTACCTTTCTTTTGGTAGGATCTTTGAAAACTTCACGCAGATAAGGACCAATGTGAATCCGTAGTTTCAACGTATCCACGATAAAATCTTCCGTTCTTGTAGATATTTGCATCAAGCAAGTCAAACCTTGAAAAGATCGATATTGATTGTGTTCCAAATCAACCTAAACAAGAACACCAAGTGATATATCAAGTATTATTCAATTAAAAAAATCCATGTCCTTCACAAATGAAGCATTGACTATATCAATCTATAAACTTAAAATGGTGCCAAAAAGATTACCGCAAATTCATTGGCATCACGCAATTTAGCAGCTAGCTCCTTCAAATCTTTAACTTCTTGTACGAGCTTATAAGATGTAGTTTCCACTGGAGGTGGTTTTACAGGCTCTACATCGCTTACTGCTTTATCAATGAAATCCATGATCGAAAGTTTCTCCTACATGAGAATTTAATTGTATGCATAAGTTAATTTATTTATTTCTTGGATCCCATATATATTTCTACTAGCATCAAGTAATGGAACCCACAATAACATCTTCTTTTCTCAAATGATACCAATAAGACTCACAAAATAAAAATGCTAAATCGCTCAAATGAATAGGTCTCAATATTTTATAAAAATATGACATTCAAAATCAAACAAATCAACTACATCTTTACTCATGATTCATACATAACAAGTTAAAGTGCAATCAATTTAACGTGTTTCTCCCATTTCAGTCGGTCGTCTGGAATCATAGAATCAAAGTAGAACTAGATACAATATAATATTTCATCGCAATCTCAACAGGACCTAAAAAGTGAAATGCTAAAAATTAAAAGTTCAAGAACTAAGAACCATTCTAACAATGCAACCCAACTTTGACCATTTATCTTTTTTCAAATATTGGGTTTAGGACTTGAAGACCCATTTTGTAAGGCCAGTTAAAAGAGGTATATCTTGAATTGAATTTTGGTAGTCAGGTTGACTTCGTTAACGGAATATAATAGATTGATTAATGGTTTCTTTATGTATTTAAAGGTGCAAAATTTCACATGTATCCAGTATACTAGAAGTATTCTTAAAAGATTTCACATCACAATTTCTGCAAGAATATAAAAGGCCAACACTTCACTAAACCTCCACTAATGATCATGCCTACCAAGCAAAAGATCAACCAATTTATAGCGTTCCCTCGAATCGATTGTAATATAAAATCAAACTAAAATTAGAGACTAAGAATTAGCATCCTCATATTCAAGATTCTTTAAACTTCTATACTGATCATTCATAAGGTTCAAAATGTGCTAAAAACTATAAGCAATATGAATAAAAGTAACTCACCAATGGGTGTATAAACTTTGACCCATCATCACTTCTCTCCAACCAAACATGTTCAAATGGCTGGTTTGAATTATTAACCAGTATCTTATACTCATCTTGTGGCCTCTTAATTGATGCTATATGAAACGAAACTTTCGCCTTTTCCCTAGAAACAACCTTCACAGATGATGAATTATTATTATCACCACCACCACCACCACTAGTACTACTTGTGTTGCCATTATTAGCTAACAAATCTTTATCAAACACTTTCTTTTTCTTGCCTTGAACCAACTGAAACCCATCATCTTCCATTGCATTCAAAACCCTAACACCTGTTTCCTCCTCTTTATCTCTTACCTTCTTGAACTCATCAACAGAGGCATCAAATCTTTCAAACAGCTCGTCGTTAAAATTAACCAACCAATCATAAGCCTCATCATCATCATCAAGATCACCATCAGGAAAACCCATCTGTTTCTTGCCCCATAATTGGTCTGCTGATGACCCAATTGTTTCAAGAATCGAATGGGAGCTTTTGGCGATTTCTTGAATTGGGATCTTGAATTCTTCAAAGTTGAAGTAGAAATGGAAATCTTTATTGCAGGGGATGGCCCTGGAAGAGCCGGAGAGCTTGGAGATGGAAGAAGAGAAAGAAGGGATCTTTGTGGTGGAAGACAAGTGTGTTAATGCTTCTGCTTTTGGTGATGGTTTTTGGGTTTGGGCTTCTGATGGATGATCCATATCTGGAAATCTTGATGAAGGCAAATGAGGGTTTTGATTAGGCCATTGAAAGAAGAAGAAAAAGGGTTTTGGGGGGGAGAAACGTTAGGCGGTTAGGGTTTAGGGATTCTTTTGAGAGGAGGAGAAGTGAAGAAGAACGTGTGTTTTTCTCGAAGCAAAATTTCAACTTTTTAGGGCAGAAAGAAACAAAGGTGAGATGGAAGGCATTTGGGCATAAATTTTGGTGTTTTGTTGTGTTTAATTAATGGATTATATAAGATGATTTCTTCTTTTTAACAAAATTAATATTTTTCTTCTGTTTTTTTGATTTAATTGAAATAAAATAAAATACCAATTTATATTTGTATTTGTATTTGTATTTTACTAATTTATATTACTTTTTTTAAAATTTTAATCAAATCTAAGTAACATAAATAATTGATATTCATTCACATAATTGATTCATAAATTTTTCTATCACTTTAGCTTTACTCAAATACAAATTAGTTATTGTTGAAATGAAATTATGTTTGTGAAATTATGTATAGTTCATTGTAATATACTATAAATGTTTTATTTATTTTTACAAATGCAATAATTATTTAGAGATTTAATTATAAATAAAATATTACAAAAATAATTCACCTTCTGTACCATGTCGCGGCTTCAGCGGGTTAGAGGTCATGGGTTCGTGAAGCGGGTTCGATCGAGGGTTCGAGAACCCGATGAAGCCGTGCTCTCTTTTTTCTCTCTCTCTCTCTTTATTTAATATATAAAATAATTAAAAAAAGGTAGATGAGGCTTTATGGTTTGTATTTCAAAACAAAAGGGTTGGCATTTAATCTAATATAAACATTATACTGTTAATTGATTATTTAAAATACAAAAAAGTATTTAAGCTTTTCAATCGATATGATTTATGCCTGTATTTATAATTATTGATGATGTGTAAATAAAGAAGTTTGAATTGAAACCTTATTCATGAAAAATTGTTGGATATATTTAAAAAAAAATAAAGATGTTGTATTTTTTATGTGACAAATGAGGTATAATTTAATAAAAACATTTTTAACAAAAAAAAATTAAATAAAGAAAACTAAAAGTATTCAAATGAAGAAAAGAGGAGAGTAAACAAAGTTATAATAAATTTTCATAAAATTTGTTGAAAATTAAAATTATTAATTATTAAATATTTTAATATTATCATTAATATTAAGATTATTGAAATAAGATAACCTTTGAAATTAGATGTAAATCTTTTGTAGATTTAAAAACAAAATCATTTTGAAGAATAATGAGGAATATTGTTTGAGATGCTCTAACTATGTCAAGAGGATAGATGTTTGGAAATTAGTTAAATGACTATTAATAAACAATATTTCTATATTGCCTATTGGTTAATAGATAAAAACTTATATGCATATATTACATACACATAGCATATATGCACACTTTTCTATCTTAAGTTATACATTGAGAAACTTGTGTGTGAATGTAGTTGTTCGACATATAGATTGTATGTGCGAGATAGAGCCCAAAAGTGACTATTATATGCGTAAGGAGTATTATATATGCAAAGGTTATCAAATACACGAAAAAACATGAATAAAATAACATCATGTATAATGATTAAACGAAAAGTGACTAAGAACTAAATAACAACCATATGCAAACGATTAATTTAAGGTAGTTTATTTAACGTTTTTTTCAGTATGCGGTTACCGGTGATAGTCAATACTTAAACTTAACTTACTGAGTAAGATTTCTGTTTATAAAAAAGAAGGCATTGTATCCAATATTTTATCCAGTAAGCCTTTCTCGGGTAAAAGTCGTCTCTCTCACCTACCGAATAAGACTTTCTGCCTCTGTCATTGCTCTTACCGAGTAAGAGTCTCAATCATGTCACGTTTGTTCGATAAGGTAAAGTGAATCGGTATACACTTACCTTAGTCGTAGAAAACAATTATAAACTAGATTGATGCATAAACAAAATGCACTTAGTAAAATGGGTATGCACATAATATCAATAGGACTTTGAAACTTATCTTATAGACAACCATGAAAAAGTTGTTCGATGATTGATGACGATCGCTATCAATAGGAAGGAAATAGAGTTTCGTTATCAAAATGAGTGTCTTTGGAGTAAAAGTTGACATGCCGAAAGGTGTTCATGTTTCTTTACGATATAAGTCTTGAAACATTATTGTGATTTGTGAATAATGTAATTAGGTATGACAATATTAAATGAATTTGGTTCTATATATCGTAATTGTCATGGGATGTATGAAAATAGACGTGTATAATTTGAAGTTTTATTCATTGATGGGTTTTTTATTACAATTGTAAACTATCAATAGTTACTCATATTGTGTGTTTAATGAATATTTTTTGATGGTTATAACACATAATCATACGTTTTATGCTCTTAGGATATTTGTTACACAAATTCCAAGTAATGATCGCTCTTTCTTCAAAAAAGAAAAAGTAATGATCACTCTACACTTTTATGGAATGCATTGAAAGATTAAGCGACAACCCAATGAAATGAACAGGGTTAGTCATGACCGTTCTATTGTCATGTTTCATTGGCTAGCTGAACTTTAATAAATCATTTATGTACGTTTGATATGAAGGTGAATGATCGAATGAGAAGTTGAGTTATGTGAGAAATGTCTACATCCAAACCCTTGATCTTTTTCAATCTCATGATGGGAGTTAATTGAGCTTAGAGAGGAATTGATTCAATGCATCTAGATACATCTATCTCAATGTATCTTCATTCTAACGTGCATATGTGTATATCAAACAGTTGATAATCACTTTTATCACGCTTCTCATGTTAACCTCAAATCCTCATCAGAACCCAACCCTTTATATATATAGGTGAAATAATATACAGTTTATTCTGGATCGAACAGAATAAATATAAGTTACAATGATTTTTGTCAAGACTATGCTTTCACATTTGTCGTTAATCCAAGAATGTTAACATCATAGGTGTTGATCTATATTTATAGAAACTTTAAAACATTTTAGGACCAAAACAATAATAGTTTTACCAACACAAGGACTGAAAAGTGCAACACTCTCGTACTTATCGTTTTACTTAAATTTATCATGTTTGTTGAGGTCCGAAGTGTTAACATGTAAAAAGGTTGATATCTTACCATAACCTATAACAAATCTTTTAAGACTTATTTCTTTTAGTCCTAAATTTTCACACTCGTCATGCATGTGGGCTTCTCAAACTTCTTCCAAAATATTCACCTGTTTGTATTGTCTAATATAATATTTTATCGAAAATATATATCTTGAACTTTTTTGTGATAGGATTTGAGTCCTTGGCTGGTGTTGTGTATTTATACGTTATGTTGCGTTAGCATAAATTGGAACACAGACATCATAACTTAGGGGTCATTTACTAAACACTTACCCAGGTAAGTACTTACCAAGTCATATTACTTACCGGATGCATATAGCTAGGACCAATAATCTTACCCGAGTAAGAGCAAAAGCAAGGATGAGAGTCTTACCCCGGTAAGTGAAGGTTGTTGTCTCTTACCATGGCTAGCACTTATCGGGTAAATTGGTGCATACGGTACAGTTTTTGTGGACTAAAATCTTACCCGGTAAGTTAGTGATAGTGTTGAATTTTGTTAGTAAACACTTACCCGGGTAAGCATTTGTCAAAAACTAACATTATATATAAAATTGTTGACTAAGTATCTAGAATCAAATCAACCAATGTGGTTTTTTGGCTTTCTCCTTTAATCATAACAAATGGGTGACCATGTTCCTTTATTGTGGTTTGAGGGTTATGTTTTTTATGATGGTTGGTATTTTCTATATTAAATTCCACTAATATTCTTTTATTCTCCATTGTTTTACTTGGGTAGTGTTGTTATTGGCTTTGTGAGCACAACATTAAAGAAATTTGTTAAGTGGGCTGTATTGAGCATGACCAAATGACAGCATTCTGCCAACCAAATTTTAAAGTAATCAAATGCCACTCTAACTTTAACTGATTAAGATTTTTTTTAATAAGAACGATTTTATCCGGTAAGCATTTATCTAGTAAGACTTTTTATCCTTGTCGTTTTTTTTACCGGATAAGATTCTCAATCATGTAATGTTCATTCGATAAGGTAAGTAAACACTTACCAGGTAAGCTTTTGGTAAACAACCCCTTACACGTAGAATGCAATTATAAACTCGATTGATGCATAAACAAAACGCATCTAGCATAACGGGTATCCACATCAATATGAATAAGACTTGAAACTTATCTTATAGACAACAATGAAAAGATGTTCAATAATTGACAATGATCGCTATCATAGGGAGAAAATAGAGTTTCGCCATCAAAATGAGTCTCGTTGGAGTAAACATTGACCTGTAAAAAGGGATATTCGTGTTTCTTTACAAATACTGTTAGAAGTCTGGAAAGATTATTATGATTCGTGAATATTGTAATAAGATATGACAATAATAATGAATTTGGTTTATATACCGTATAATTGTCATGGGATGTTTGAAAATAAACGTCTACACGTTTGAAGCTTTATTCATTGATGGGTTTTTCTATTGAAGTTGTAAATTATCAATAGTTACCTATAGTGTGTGTTTGATGAACATTTTTGGATGGTTATGACACATATTCATACGTTTTAAGCGATAACCAAATGAAATAAACAAGGTAGTAGAATAAGTTATTACCGTTTCATTGTCATATTTCATTTGCTAGCTAGCTGAACTTTAATAAATCATTTATTAAGTATATTGTTTGACATGTGTTGGTTTTATATTGCGTGTGCAAAACATAGGTGAAATAATACGCAACTTATTCCCGTTAGAATTGGAATAAATACAACTTACAATGATTTTTGTTAAAGTATGGATTCACTTTTTTCTTTAATCCAAAAATGTTGATCTCCATAGACATTAAACTTTTTAATATTTTAGGACCGAAACAGCACTAATTTTACCTAACACATAGACTGAAAAGTGCAACTCTTTCATACTTACCGGTTTTTATTTAAATTTCTCATATCTGTTGAGGTTCAAACTCATACCCTCTAAAAAGGTTGAGATCTTACCCGCAACCTATAACAAATCTCGTAAAGACTTCTTTTGTTTTCTTTTAGTCTTATTTTTTCACATGCATGGGGATTCTCAAACTTTTTCTGTAATATTCATCTATTTATACTGTCTATATGTTATGTTGCACCGGCATAAATGGAACACATGCTTCATAACTTGGGAGCCAAAAATGTCTTCCAGTGCTGCGGCGGATTGATTATCGCTCGGGGGGTTCATAGCGCCCTAACCGAGTTCGAGCCTTCCTGTGCGCATGCCTGGGGACATTTAAGTGGGGCCATGTTTAGCCCCCAAAATTGTCGGGGACTAGTCGAGCTTTGGCCGGACACCCTTCCAAAAAAAAAACTTGGGAGCCAAAAATAACCTCTTGTCAAAAACTAGATCAACTAATGGGACTTGTTGTCAAAAACTAGATCAACCAACGGGCTTGTAGCCCAGCGGTATTTGGTGAGTTTATAAGGTGCTCCTTCCCTTGTGGTTGTAGGTTCGAGTCTCGTCATGGACAATGGTGTAGCTTTAGGAATACATTTTAAGAGTAATTTAGTTGGGAGTGTGTGTAATCTGCCGTTAAAAAAAAACTAATGAGGCTAGTTGACCTAATATGGCTTTTTGCCTTTAAACATAACAACTGGTTGACCATGTTCCTTTATTGTGGTTTGAGGGTTAAGTTTTTTATGATGGTTGGTATTTTTTTAATTAAATTCCACTAATATTCTTTTATTCTCCCTTTGGGAAGTGTTGTTATTGGCATTGTGAGCACAACATAAAAGAAATTTGTTATCTGGGTTGTATTAAACATGACCAAATGCCAGCATTATGCCAACCAAAATTTTATAGTAATCAAATGACATTTTCATATTAAAAATATCTATAGCTTAAACTAATAGAGGCCGTTCATTCAAACGCTTATTCAGTAAGCATTTACCTGTAAAACGCGATACTACAATTTTATTTATTATGTAAAATGTATAGTAGTCTATCAAAACTGTGTTGTATGCAATAATTTACCCGGTAGGCGCTAATCGAGTATGAGTCTCCACCATCATTTATCGAAAGAGTCGATCCTTACCTTTCCTCAAGGCCATCCATAGCATTAAGTTGGTAGGGGGCGGGTAGAGAGGGAGAGGGTTCGGCAGGTTCATGCTACGGGGTTCATGGGTATCGGTGGGCGGGTNCTCTCTCTCTCTCTCTCTCTCTCTCTTTCTCTCTCTACATATATATTAAAATAATAATAAAAAATCAGATCGTATGAAATTTTGTGGTAGTCCACTTTAGGGTTCAGAGGGTAGGAAGAGAAAAACTGATGTGGCGCTAAGGTGACATGAATGTATAAGGGTATGAAATGTTGGTGGTACTCATGGTCTTAGCAGTAGATTCTCGGTTCTATTTATGCTTATTCGGTAAGCTAATATAACCTGTAAGAGTCTATCACGGTAATCGTTTACTAAACGGCCCCTAAATTACAATCTATAATTCATGCTTAAAAATAAATATTTTAAAACTCTATTTATTAAGCAATCAAAGCAACATTGTAAATCTTAAGATATTAAAAAACATGGTCTTTTAATGACAGATTTCCAACCCTTTAATTATATTTTTCCAAATGAATATTTGTATTTTTGTTTATAATTATACCTTTAATATATACTTAACTGAAAGTTATATGAATGGCTTCTAGTCCAACCCATCAATCCTGATATATTTTTCTTATTCCTCTTGTTTTACTTGAAGGGGGAAAAGAAACTTTAGTCTATTAAGTAGCATTGTCATCACAATAATGATGTTTTAACAACTTTAAGCAAAAATATAAAATAACAAGTGATTTTGTATTATTTATGTCCCTGTTACATATGACTTTTTGACCAATTAATCTAATATGTTAATTTAGTTAATCGGCTTTAACTGAGTATTTAATTAGAGGATTACATTTTTTTGAACTAGATAACCTTCAAATGATTTAAGCACTTACTTTACAAGATACTCTGATGCTGTTAAAGTTTTTGTGACTATGAAGATTTACCTACAATGATCAATGCGTATAAGTTGGTTTAAAAATCTATGATTACCCAAAAAGATCTTAAAAAAAACACTAGAGTATAATTTGTAAAAACATCCATATGCTTAAAAAACACCACATTCATGTAAATTATTTAACCAAATAGCCATGTAATATAGTCTTTGTGAAGCAGGTGTGTAAACAATAACCAAAACCAATTAATCCATCTGGTCCGAAAGAAATTCGGCTTAAATGTTCGGGTTATTCGCTTTTTAAATTAAGGAGACTACTCAACCAAATAAAGACCTTTGTTCGACCTATTTTAGGTTGGTTTTTCTAATTTGGTTAACCAAATAACACATTCTACTAATATTTTATCTATTACTTTATTATAAGAAAAACAAACATATATTATACTATTATTATTTTTCATATTCCATTGATATAGAATGAATGTTTGATGGTAACTAATGTTTCTTTTTTCAAATTATGTTTTTTTGCTTGATGTAATTAGTTGCATGAATAAAATTATGTTTTTTTAATAGAAGTTGATTTTTGTGGATGATATTTTTTACTTAATATAAGTTAAGTTGATTGTTGAGCATATGTATATGACAATCATATATTAGAAATAATAAACATTGAATTCTAGAAAATCATATGCAAGGTTTATTAGTCATTTAGTATAAGATCTATAAGGCCGTGCGTAGTGGTGAGTGGGGCCGCAGCGGGCTCGGCAGGATGGGGCTGCAGCGGCGTGGGTATTGGGTTTGAGAGGGTTCGGGTACTAACAGAGAGGGCTCCAGAGGACTTATGAAAAAGCTGATGTGACGTAAATGTGACAGAGGGCTCAAAGGGCTCGAGTATTTTACAAGGATCCAGGGAGACAAAGAGCATCTACAAATGAAAACAATGGTTGTTGGCATGGTAAAGATAAAACACAATGATGCCAAATGTGGTTTCCAAATCCTATGTAGTGTTTGTATGTTTTCAAGGCACAAAAAACATCATGAAAGTGACACACAAGAACAAGTACAAACCACCAAACTCTGTTGCTTTTGAAGTTGTACAAACTAAGGGACCAAGTCACCTTTGTTATTAACAATCACCAATTGGCAAATCTTTGTAATCGCCGGCACTTTTCTAACCCCCCTTCTATTTATACCATAATCCAGCATCCTTCCTTGCTGCCTAAACTCTACTCATGCTCATGGATATGTTGCTTCCGGTACAAAAAATCCCATAAAAAAAACACATCATAAAAGTCCAAAGCAATCGATCGAAAAAACAGAACACGAGATCATGGACCGGTTGATCAGTTTAGAGCCGTCTAACGTGGTTTTGATACGGATTGAAAACGGGCAAAAGTGTTGCGGTGAGCTTGTTTTGAGAAACGTTATGTACACCATGCCGGTGGCGTTCCGGCTGCAGCCGGTGAACAAGGCTCGTTACAGCATCCGTCCGCAGTCGGGGATTATACCTCCGTTGACGACCGTGACCATCGAGATCACGTACGACTTCCACCACGATTCGAGCCTCCCGAAGTCGCTCCCTTACTGCGACGATTCTTTCTTTTTGCACAGTGTGGTGGTTCCGGGTGCGGCGGTTAAGAACCCTTCGTCGACCCATGATTTGGTTCCGAGTGATTGGTTTACGGCCAGGAAGAAGCAGGTGTTTGTTGATAGTGGTATAAGGGTCATGTTTGTCGGCTCGCTCGTGATGGCTAGCCTCGTGAAGAACGGATGTATGGATGAAATAAGGGACGTGTTAGAGAAGTGCGATCCGAGTTGGAGAGCGGTTGATTCGTTTGATGGGGAAGGTGAAACGTTGCTTCACTTGGCGATTGCTCAAAGTCGGGCCGACCTCGTTCAGCTCCTACTCGAGTTTGGACCCGATATAGAGGCTCGTAACAGATTCGGTTCGACCCCACTCGAGGCTGCAGCGGGCTCGGGTGAAGGTTTGATTGTCGAGCTCTTACTGGCTCATCGAGCCAGCACAGACCGGTTAGAGTCATCGACATGGGGGCCGATCCACCTCGCGGCCGGAAGCGGACATGTTGACGTTTTGAGGCTGCTTTTACTCAAAGGCGCTAACATCAACATGCTCACGAAAGATGGGAACACGGCTTTACACCTGGCGGTGGAGGAGCGGAGGAGGGACTGCGCCCGGCTGCTGTTGGCTAGCGGTGCACGACCCGATATCCGAAACTCCGGTGAAGGCGACACTCCTTTGCATATGGCTGCAGCCCTCGGAGATGACTACATGGTCAAGCTTCTACTGCAAAAGGGCACTTACAAAGACATCCGAAACCATTACGGGAAAACGGCATACGATTTGGCGGCCGAGCAGGGGCACACGAAGCTCTTTGACGCACTTGGCCTTGGTGACCGGTTGTGCATAGCCGCAAGAAAAGGCGAGGTCCGGACCATCAACCGGATTCTCGAAAGCGGGGCTGTCATCAACGGGGAGGACCAGCACGGGTGGACCGTTTTGCACCGAGCCGCGTTCAAGGGCCGGGTCGAGGTCGTCAGATTCGTGATCGAGAAAGGAGTCGATGTCAACGCAAGAGACGAAGATGGCTACACGGCCCTGCACTGTGCCGTGGAATCCGGGAACGTTGATGTGCTCGAGGTGCTGGTTAAGAAGGGTGCGGACGTGGAAGCGAGAACCAACAAGGGTGCGACAGCGATGCAGATCGCTGAGTCGTTGAACTACTCAGGAATCAAAAGGGTTCTCATCCAAGGAGGTGCGAGTAAGGACGAATTCACACAGATGAGCAAAGTTGCACCGGCATTTGCGGATAAAAGCAGTGGCAGGTCGGACAAGGAGATGGGGTCGATGAAAAAGAAGGTTTCTCGAGCGAAAGCACTTCGTGGTAGCTTTGATCAATCTGCTGCCCTATTGGCTGCCATCTAAATAACCCACATTTAGATTTCTGATGATTGTTGAGTTCATTTTCTTGATAGTGTCCATTCTTATGGTAGTCCCAAAGATAATACATGCTTGTAATATTGTAAGATTCTTGATCACTCACCTAGTAATATTGTAATTCGTTGAAGTTAATTGTCTTCTCTACCTGTTTTTTGCAGCATTTATACATATTTTTACTTCTGAAAGTGCTATTCAACTCTAACCCTATGTCATGTATACAAGCAGATTCTTTGTTCATGAGTCAGGCATTTTATCGAACAGGTGGTGAGCAAACTAAGAAAGTATGATTAAACAACCTCAGAACGTATTAAATTCCAATAATTGAGTTAGAATCACAGAAGCTCCATTAATATTCAAGTGGTTGATGATCTTAAGAAAATGCATACCATTAAATCTTGAGAAATTAGCAGCCTTGACCATCGCGAAATCTTTAAGAAAGTTCAAATCCAAGGTTCCCTTGTTTAATCGCCTCATGCGAGATGCGACCTTTTTACTTACAAGAATCTTTGATTCACAATTTATACCCTAACCACAAATCTCATATTTTTTTAGCTAGAAGCATGTTTTGACAAATGCTCAAAAGTTTAGGGGGCTTGGTAACAATTGTAGTTACATCCTATAAGATTATGTATTTAGAAGTTTTTTGGTACTTTTTTACATTAACTCGTATATTTATGTAATTATCTGTATTGACAATTCGGATGAATGATATTGAATAAGTTAACTTTCGATTGTTGTGCTGAACAGATGATCTGAATGGCAAAAATGATTATTTTACACTTTTGTTTTACACTTTTGTTTTACACTCAATATTCAATTCTATCCGTTTTCTAGAAATCAAAAATCTCATGTCAACAAACAAAGTAATCCATGAACTGAAGAACACCCACTTGAGAAATCATAAAGCCCAAAATCAAATAACCAAGAATCATAGGAATTGATGAACATCCACTATAGAAATCGGAAATCAATTGATCAAGAAGCAGATGAAGCTATTAGCAACCTTTACATGAATCAAAAAACCCAACTCGAATGATGAAGAAACAAATGAAGCCATCAACACCAATTACAAAAATAAAATAAAATGGGACCAGAACGATGAATAATCAAATGAAGGAAACCGATACGGAAACTCACATTTCTTCATTTAAACCAGTGGTGGCCAAAATTCAGGTTCGAGTCGGCCTCCAAACCGGGTTGCTACAGTGATATGCTATACCGGGTTTGAGCCAAACCGGGTTCGGTTTCGGGCCGAGCTGGGAGAAGATAGGTTTGGCCCGTTTAAGCTGGGCTAGAAACCGATTTAGAAAAACCGGTTCGGGCAGGGCCCAAAACTGGTTTGGGTTCGGTTCGGATCATTTTCGTAACATTTTTTTTGAATCTTTGTTTGATTCTTTTGTGTATAACCGTATAATACTATTATTCTAATAAGTAATAACTACTTAATTACTAAAGTCAACAAATGGATTAGATCACTAAAATACACATACGTTTTATTTATATATATCACTAAAATTCAAAGTTTATATATAATTTTAAGTTACGATGTTACAACTTACAAGTTACACACAACGAACACCTAACGGCTATAAAAAACGGTCACATTTTTTGAATTCAATCGAGCCGGGGCTAAAACCGGGCTGAAACCGGTTCACGAGCCGGGACGGACTTAAACCGGTTCGAACCGCTATTTTATGTAAAAACCCAAACCGGCCCAAGCTTTCGGGCTTGAAACCGGGTTGGACCGGGCCGGGCTAAAAACCGGGTTAACCTCGGTTCGGTTTCGTTTGGTCACCACTAATAAACGTCGGAGAAAGACCTATAAACGATTTCAGTGGACGATTTTGCAGAATATTTCTTTATAATGCAGTGAATTTAGAGGACAAATTGACAGACAAATTGATTTTAGAGGACAAATATTATTCATTATCCTAACTTGAATGCCACAAACCCTTTTCCCTTATCTTCATCTTAGGACAAATCAACCCATTTTAATCGATTCCACAAACCCTAGTTTTTTAGTTGGCGAACAACTTTGAAACGAAAAGAAAGAACAAGAAGACGAACAAGTGTGTCCTTCACTGCTTGTAAACAAATGAGGCATCTTTTTCACAAGGGTAGTTAGGTAAAAGAGTGGTCAATGCTTAAATTTGACGGTATAAAGTCGTGAAATTGTTGACTTTAACCAAAAATCAATGTTCTAAAACATTTAAACTTATTTTAATTTGTAATTTATTTATTTGTTGTGTAATTGTTTTAAATGTTATATTTTGATACTATCTTTTTATTATATGTGATATTTTTCTATAAATTCGGATAACTGTGAAACGAACCGCAGGTACTCACCTTATTTCGGTTTGGGGCGGGGCGGTTCAACTTACAGTTCAGTTTCAAATCAGGTAACCAGGTATTTGCCTCTAACGGTTTGGTTCATATTTTCCTTACTAACCGAACTGGACCGTGAACACCCCTAAGTAGGATTAGTTTTTAGGTATGGAAGGTGTTGATGCTAAAGTTTGAATTGTGCTTCAGGATATTATAAAAACACATGATATCGACCACAAAATCGAGCAATAAGAAATCCTAAATATCAACCAAAATACTTACAGAGTTCATTGAAAACAAACAAGAAACTTAAGCAAATCCCTCCAAACAGATGGAAATAGGCTAAAGAGATATTTGGTGATTTCGCATGCCTTTGATTCATCTTACATATGCAATTACTTGTTTGACAAAACATAGTCCCCACAAACCAAAAATAACATTTTAATACCGATCAAAATACGTTCAAATTAAAATGAAGTAAAAAACTATACCACAAATCAATGTTTATAAAAAAATTATTGTTATAAGTAAACAATTTAAACTTCGTCACATATAGTGGAAATAAAGTCAATAAAAGAAACAGAATTTATTTAATAAAAACAACCATGTTACAAAGTTTATCCTAAAGTATTTATTAATGAAAAGAAACTATTTGATTAGTAGAACCAACAGCGGTTTAAAAAAAAATGCATGGTTGTTATTAAAATTAATCACATTTAGGAAGAAATAAGTGATTATGGAATAAACGAGTCACATTTAAAAAAAATAACATCATAGATAAGTTCAAGTCTAAAAATTAACATAAAGAATAAGCACACTTTTAAAAATAATTAGTCATAGACACATTGTTGGAATATTTTTTAATACTTTTTTGTATTCCCTGACTACTTGGGTTTGAACCTCATGGTGAGCATGAGGCGATATCCAGATCAATAGTCTGCTAGACTGCTACATAGTGGTACCCTTAACTGGGCTGGGCTATGGTCGTTGGGGACTAGTCGGATGACAACCTTAAGTGAAAGCCCGAATACCTCGGAAACGTGTATGTATCTTAGCTTGTCGTTAAAAAAAGTTTTTATTCAACTTCAACACCATATTTTGAAATCGAACTACAAAACCGGTAAATTTGTTATTGGACCCAATTCTTTCATGACTTACAAGAAACTGATAACATTAAAAAATCATTTCCCAACAAATTTCATTATCTTAAGAGGTATACAAAATTTGAATTTTTATAAAGGGTTACGTTCAATCCAAATATGTTTTTTGATATTTGTAACATCAAATAAATTTTGTACAAAATGATAAGACGTTCATTTTATCGTGTAAACAATCATAAAATTATCTACAATTATAAAGTTTTAAGCTTTTTTCACATGTGAAGATTTTTAGGTTATCGTTTTTGGAAGAACTTTAGTAAATCTATTAAAATAGTGGTACAAAAAACCGATCAACCTGCTCAATACAACCCAAAAATGGACCCATTAACACAACCCAATCTAAAACGAAAATTATTTGATTTATAACATATACAAGCCAATGAGAGTAGGGTTATCGTGGGATAGGTCCATGTCAAACCAAACCAACATGCCAAACTCAACAATATAATAATAAGGAAAATATATTTACTAACTATTGAATGACTACTGACAAACACGAATGCATAGTCTATTGAATATTTGAATGATAGCCCATTGCCAATTGAATAATATTCTAGCCCAACAAGTACTCGGTACTAAAAAAAACTCCTACTAATCAACTATCCCAATGACTCAAATAACTATAGTTTTAATTTTCTAGTTGTCCAGTATCCACAATATCAACAAACTTAAACCAAAAGCCAATATCGGAAACAAAGAGGTTGAATATTGTCATGATCGATTGATGTCATTTCATTTCAATATTCTTACCATAACATACATCATGATAGAATTTATAAAATTACACATAAACTTGACTATAGTACGTTTGAGTAGTTAATTTTCAACCACAAATATTTTATATTTTTTGCTTGAAATTCCAATATGATCATTTTTTAAAACAACTCTAAATCGCCTAACTCAAACCGCTCCAAACCACACCGACATGTAATGAGTTAGGTTGAGTTAGGGTAGGGTAGGTTATAAATCTAACTGGGATTGAATGAGGTATGATTTTTGCAAATGGAAGTCGGTTGGGTTATTTTAATGTCATTAAAATCCCCAACCTAATTTAACTTTATTTTTGTTTTTATTTTATATTTATTATACAAAGATATCTAACAAGATAGGAATTCTCTACAATGACACTATAGACCAACGGAAGGGATGTAGTGCAGCTTGGACGGTGAACTTAAAAGGCCACCTACAGACACTTTACGCCCAAACATTATGGATAACGTTTGCATCCTCATTTTTTTTTACTACCCGAAGCTTCGATACCTTTCGAAATCAAGAGATGTCTACCGGGACAGTTCTAACTCACGTACACCCTTATCTGAAAGGAAAAAAAGACATGATAGAATATTTATTTTTATTTTTTAAAATTTATTAAAAATATTTTTCAAAACACAATAAACTAAAATGTATATTTATCCTTAGCCTACAATAAAAACAGTTTTATGTAATAAGGAGGTTTCCATCATGCAAACAAGTGGGAAAGTTTGATTCTTATTTATGGACTACAACGACCTAAAGTAGCTAAATAAGTAGTTAAAGTAAGCTCCTGGCTATGATGAAGGAACCTCGACTAACATCATCACCAATCCTCTATCAATATGATATAATAAAAAAATTATTACCTGTAATTTAAAAAAAAATACTTGAGTTTAATCAATCGTGTTTTCTAAAATAAAGACATAATTAAAAATCCAAACTTCAAAAAAAAAGTTAAAATTCTAATGCTAAAGGTGTTTGTTTGGGTCAGATTTAGCTCATATAAATATATTTAATTTGGATAATAAAACAATGGAAAAGATATTGGTTAAATTATCTTAATCTTTAACAAAAAAATGAAAAGCTAAACACTTACCACTTTAGCGTTGATCACGCTCTCGACCAAATCGACCAACTCCAGCTCCAAAATCGATCGAATCAACCACCAAATCAATTGCCTCCAAATTGATCTTCAAGGCTTGTACATCTTTGTGTTCGATCTTAGTGTATGCATCTGTCTTCTATTTTGATTTTTTGTTTCCATCGATCACTATGTTCGATTTTGATTTTTGTGCGAGTTCTCTAAGTTCGAATTTGTTTCCAAATTGTTACCTCCGTTTTGATATTTGTGTTCAATTTTGATTCTTGTGTCTCCATCTTTGTGTTTGATTTCGGTTGTGTGTTCGATCTATGTGTTTGAACACTCGAGGATCTCTATGGTCATTTGATTTATCGTCGATTTTGATTATCAGTCCAATCTCTGTGTTCTATCATCTATCAACTTAAAGAACCAACATAAAATAGATAGCTTAAGATTTAATAAAAGCTCCCTAATCAAATGTGTATTGTTCCATCTCTATGAAAGAATTTTTGGTTGTGGAACATTTTGTTTCGGCTATTATCCACTTCCTAGAGCTCTAAAATAGAAATGGTCCCCGTAAGTGTAGGGCTTTGGTGGTTTAATTAGTGGCCAAATCTTCAGTTGATTTTAGTTTGTATGAAGATTGCTTTTAGTAGTATAATTTCGTCGATATGAACTGATGTTTTTATTAATTAAACAATATAATATTTTGAGGGATAAATTAGTACATTATAAATCAGATTTTAGACGTTTGACAATTTACAAAAAACAAACAGTCTTTTAGATTCAAATTTCAGACTTTAATACTACCTCTTAAAAATAAAAAGAGAAATCAGACTTCAGCACCTCTTAAGAATACATGACACCTAAAATATTAGAAAAGATATTAGACAAAATGATGTTAATGCCATTAGTTTTGTTATGGTTGTTTGATTGAAAACTTGTTGTGGTGATAATGGTAAAAAAGAAAAAAGAAAAAGAAGCATTTAGATGAGTTGTGTTTGTTAGCATGTATTGTGTATACTAGCCCATGGTCTTTACGTCTTTTACTAGTTTCTTTGTATAAATTGTATATATAGTTTAGGTTTTACTTTTCTGTATTGTAATATTTGGCATCTCTCTCTTGCGTGTTCATCATCATCAATTATATCTGGATTCTAAGAGTGTTTAAAAAAAATATTTGAACTAGTTAACTTTTTATCAAATACACTCATGTATCTTTATCTTCAATTTTTAATCACTTTCACAAACTTTTAATCACTTTTACAACGAAGAATTTGTTAAATTTTGACTATGATAACAAAAGTAGATAAATAAAAATGGTTGAAACTTGAAAGTATAATTTATATGAAAGTTCTGTTCTCATTTTCTAATCATATCTATTCGAGGACTTGGTTGCCACGTTTTTACCATTACCTTTTTTTAGTGGAACTTATTTTTATAAGTTCATTCACAGTGGTGACGGTGCTTGACAATGGTACCAGCTGCTACACCAGCTTTCTACTATCTTACAAAAAACTTATCAATCCTTACTAATTCAACCACACTAATACCAATCTAAATAATTAATTAAAAAATAAAAGAAAAAGAAAAGAAGAGAGGGAGGGAGAGAGAGAGGGTAGGATGGGTCGTCTAAGTGGTCGGCACAGCCGTGCCGTTTTCCTTGCCTGCTGACGGACCTCGGCGGTGTTGCCAAGGGTACCGCTCGGTACCGATGCCCTGCCGATGCACGGTGACGCCAGGTTGTGGAGCTCATTTAAAATGGGTATTGAAATGATGTCTATCAATAAGTAAAGGTACACCCATTACCTCTTATGTTTCGATCTGTTGAATAAAGATATGGATAAAGAACAATTTATCCATTTATCCACTTACCCATTATCTTCTTTACCTAAAATTTTAGTAGGTAAGACATGAATAAATGATTTTTCGTATTCTTATGATATAATATTCATATATGTTCAAATAATTATATTATTAATATTTTAATTTTTTTGTATATTAATTTGTACTTTATTTTATTTTAATAATATTTAAATGTTTACTAGAACAAATTAGATATATAATAATTACATATTTATGAACTTATGTTTTATTTATATGTTTAAAGTTTAATTATATATTTTTTTAACGGCAAATTACACATACACCCAACTAAGCTACTCCTAAAATCTATTTTTGAATCTACACCACTGTCCACGATGGGACTCGAACCAACAACCACAAGGGAGGGAGGCATCTTATAAACACTCCAAATGCCACCGTGTTACAAACTTGTTGGCGTTAAATTATATTATTTGCTGGTCAAAACAAAATTTTGTTTTATCTATTACTCCTTTTGTCATCCGCTATTTTTAATGCGTAAGGTAGGATATGGTTAAAAAATTATTTTGAGATGAATATTTACCAATTTCATTATCTATTACTTTAAATGGATTAGATAATGAAATAATTCTTACTTTACCATCCATCCAATATCAAGTGAGCTATAAGCCATTAGCTAAAGAAAGTAGGATGAAGAAGGGTTTTTACCTTTTTACTTCAAATAAAAAGATAACCCCAAAATAATTACTAAATGAAAACACCAATAGAAAACTTTAAAAGTAGGAGAGAAATAATATTCTAATAGGTCAATATATTCTATAGTCAATGTTGTAATCTTTAAATGAGAAATCTCTTGGAGATGAACGGAGTTATTTTTTGAGAGTTCGACTTTTTATTTCCCGTTTTAAATAAATTTTAAGGAAATTGTTTGGGATGTGTTAATGGATCCATTAGCCTAACACATTAATTTTCACACTTGATAATATTGTGAAAATTTTATTTCGGCTTAATCCGCCTCTTGATATTAATAGAACAAATTTTCATTTTTAAATTGTAAGTTGAATCGAATATATTTATATTAAAAATATTATATAAAACCAAATTTCATTGATTATAATGGACTACTAGTTTAATGAAAAACATCAATGAATGCTAATTTACTCATAGAAGTACCATGTGGACGATGAAAAATGAATAAACATGTTATCTCACTAAATTTACGAGAAAAATGCAAAAAAAAAAAAACGTAAATATATCTAAGTAACGGACCACCATTAATAAAGTTAGTAAGAGAGACACTAATCATAATAAAATGGTAACAATATGGACCAAATCCACATTTTTTTTAAGTTTAGGGATGTTAGTTATAACTTTTGTTATACAACGATAACCAAATCCTTAGTTAGTTAGTTAGTTAGCTGACTCATAATGATAACGAAATTCAGTCATTTTTAAGCCACAAGACAAGTTTTATCAGAGAAAATCGTAGTTTCGTCTTTGGAAGATTTAGGGTATCTTCAACAATTATGTTAAGATGGAAAAAATAACATTTTTATTGCTCCAAGTGTCCAACAACTATGTTATGTTTTATGCTAAAAATAAAGAAAATATGATAAATATTATAAAAATCTCTAAATTTAAAGAGAACTCATTATGTTACTATTTCAACTAATAAGATGCATTGAAAATAAATGTTTAAGAGATTAAGTGACATTTTAATATCTTATTAAATATATTCAATATTTTAATAATATAATTAATCTTAAAATTATTAAAATAAGAATATGTAAGAATTAAACGTGGGTTTTTAAAATTTTATTTAAAAATATAACACTGCTTTTGGAAATACCATGTCCCTTTCTTGGTTACTTTTTTTTTTTTACTTAATTCATTTTCCTTTTTGACCACGCCATGTATTTGGACGAATACTTGTATTTTATTAAATTTGTACTTATTGAAAATGGAAAATATAGCATTTACAATTGCTATGACTTTCTAAATTATCTGTGAAAAAATCTTATCTATTAGTGGGTGTATGTGAATGTCTGATACTGCCATGGAGGTGTATGTATGTGTGTGTTTATGGTAATCGTTTATTGGTTTGATGTCGCTATGTCTTTGGAAAACAAAACAAAGATTCTCATATACCAAATTATAGATATAATTTAGGTAAGTTGTATGCCTTTCAAGAAAAATAATTAGGTAAGTTGTACATGTGTATCTTACATTTGAAGAATTAAAAGGGTGTTTGAGATTGCTTTTTAGAGTCCAAAAGTGCTTTTGGCCAAAAGTGCTTATTGACTTATGGTGGTGGA
>LUCG01083984.1:0-12519 GCA_001633085.1 Carthamus tinctorius | reverse complement strand
GGTAGCGGGGGAGGGGGAGGGGGAAGGGAAGTGGTGAAGAGGAAGAAGCGAGGGCGGCCGCCTAGGGCTCAGGCGAAACCTCCTCCGGCTAAGAAGAACAAGGAAGAAAAGGAGGAGGAGGATGTTTGTTTTATCTGCTTCGATGGTGGGAGTCTCGTGCTCTGCGATCGCCGGTTTGTATTGTTTCCTTTGCCCTAAGTTTTGAGGATAATTGTAGTTTTGTTTGGTTTGATTGATTTGGGGGCTATGGATTTGTTTGAATTGCATGCGATTGTTAATTTCATAAAAGGAAGTTTCAAGGTTATTGATGAGATACAAGTTTTTTTTGCCTTATATGCTATGTGCAAAATTTGGTAGGAGCTCTTAATTGAAGCAGTGAATCATCTGTTGTGTTTATGGAATTTTATTTGGTGTAGGGGTTGTCCGAAGGCATACCATCCGACATGTATCAAAAGGGATGACGCATTTTTCCAATCCGCAGCTAGATGGAATTGTGGTATGTTCTCTTTGTGATATCCTTATTATTTTCTTGACAATTTTCTAGGTTACTGCTTGAATATGGGTGGTGCTTTTAAACAAGAAAATATATATGTAAGCTACAAAATCTGAGATGTGTGATTCACTATGTTCTCCCCTTGTGAAGCTAGGGCTTTGGTTTCTGCAAAGGTGCGTTAGGTTAGGACATTGAAATAAGAAATGCAGGTTTTAGATTTAGTATGCATGAAGAGAACTAATAGCAGAACTTTATTTTCGAGGGGTTTGGAGCCTTATAGCTGAGCAGTTAACGATGATGCACCGGAGGTTTTGGGTTTTGTTCTCTGCAAAGGTATGTTAGGACACTAGAATATGAAATGCTGCCATGCTTTCATATTCAGTGGGCATGGGGAAATGTTAGGAGTAGACAGTTTGTAAGCTGTACATTTGGGCCTTTGTAACCCTCACAGGCGAAGATAAAAATGAAAGGATTATTGAGCTCTATGAATTCATTGTAATGAGCCGAGTCTCAAAATTTTCCCCATAGAGCAGAATCTTGTATATGTTATTTCTTGATGTTACAAAGAGCTTTTAGATTTTTGCCATCAATCTATCAAGAAGGATTGTCTTTGATGCATCTTTTTTCCTTCCATTTTTCACATTGTTTCTTAGTGCTTATGCATGATTCTTTGAGTCTTGCACATGACTTCCATATCTAGTTTATATATTGATTTACTCTGGCAAACTAACTTTATTAGATGTGCAAGTACTACTTTGTATCTAGAACGAGGTTTTACTTCTTGGCATGAGCTCGTCCTGAAAACATTCTTGAAACTTTATTATCCCAAAAGTTTCAATTCAGATATTGCTTATTTCTGTTTTTGTATGTTATCCTACATGGTATGCCATTAAAGATGCTACCTTTTAGCAAACAAGAGTCAATTAGGGAACAAATCAATCAATTGGAATGAAGGAAGGATAGCTGAAACACTATATATTCACTAGGATACGAGGAAAACTAGATCCTTATCACATCAAATGCATTAAGCACGAGAATCAAAGACTAATAGTAAAAGAGGACATGATAGAGAGACGTGGAAAGACTACATTGATGGGTTAGTCATAATTGCGGTGATGGTAGGAAGAAGTAGATGATTCTTTTGATGACCCTTGTAATTTTTTTTGTAGAATTATAGTATTTGAAATGAAGAAACCTTTAGAAAAGACAACTATAGGCAAACTTCTATGACCTATTAGCATTCCTATGGAGGTTTTGAGATCCTCAAGGTGGTAGATTTGCATTCCTTTCTAGGTTATCTTGCACTATTATTTTGACTAAATTTCTAATGGATGCATGTTGGTTCTATGTCTTCGTATGTGTTATCGAAGATCGTATTAATACAGATGTGTCCTACGTATGACTGATACAGTGAAGCTGTGGTAAGAATTACATCAAGCTCGGTAAATGTTGGGAATACTAAGAAGCGAGATTATGTTTATGATATTATGGAAAGATGCAAGGGACTATAAGATCACTCACATAAAATGTTTTTTGATCTAATGAGAGGGAGGCTAATGAAGTTATGTGACTGTCGTTGCAAAATATGTTGATTGTAAAGGTATCTATGATATTGTTTAACTTAATAGCATGTGATAAGGATGTTAGTATGTTTGATTCTTCATTACGAGATCGTAATAACTCATTGAGCATCAACATTCAATCAGTATCTCTTTGCTTTATTTTTGGATAAGCTTTTGAAAGGATAAAACGTGCAATGGTGCATCCTATGGTGTATCAGGTGGATGTGTGGTCACATAGTGAGTGATGGGATTAAATGAGGGTATATGGGAGAAGTTGGGATGGGACGACTTGAGAAGCTTGGGCAACGATAATTGAGTTGGTCCCGTTATCTCCAAAGTAGACCTTTAGATGCACCGTTTAGAAGAGAGGATCTGTATTAAGAAGAGATTGTTAGGACAGTTACAGGTTGGTAACTTGGCATGCCGCAAAGATTGAAGAGAAACACGTGAGTGGATAAGGCTAAAAGGATTGAATACAAGTACACTGAAGGATGCCATTCATTTTGCGAGTACATTGAAGGATCTCCAAATCTCTAGGGGGTTCACCTTGTCATGTCGTTTCATATTCTGCGATCTTTTGTGATATCCTGAGTGACCAACTAAGTAGTTTAGATAAAAGGCTTTGCTGTTTTTTCCCGAATAAAAGGTTTCTCTTTGTACATAAATCTTCCTGTTCTAAATCAGATTTCTGTTTGACAATGCTATCAAACGATCGGACAAACCAAGGTGAGTGTGATGAAAGTTAAGACCACTTTCAATGTCTGATCTTATATCCTGCAAAAACCGTCTTCTATGAACTCTATATGTTCTTGCATTGTCATTTTAGCAGATCAAATCGACGTCTACCATCATAGTTGTGAAAAGCGCGCCTAGGCGTTGAGGCGCATAAGGTGCACAGCTCTGGGCTTTTTTCATAGTGAGGCGAGGCACATATCAGAGGCGCACTGAGGCGCAGCGCCTTGGTCGAGGCACAGATTTGGGCTTAGGCACGCTTTTTGAATATATATATTTTTCAAAAAATTTCCTACCGTCTCTTAGACTTTTACAGAAAATAGTTAAAAAGTAATAAATAAGTCAAATAATAACATTTAATAGGCCTTCATAAAGTTGCTTCTAGTTCTAGTTCAAGTCATCAACTCATTGATGAAGATGATGACGTTGAATTAATTGAGAAGAGTGACACGGAAGAAGAAGACATTTCTGAAAGGGGTCATGGAGAAAGGGGTCATTGAAGAATGCCAAGGAGGAGATGGAAGGTTCTTTAGTGTGTGCACAAGGGAGCCAAACAGAGTTGTGATTGATAGTCTTTTTGAGATAAGAACTCCGGAGAAGAATGCAAAGAAATTATTTTGACAATAAACAGATCTGAAATTAAATGCCTGGATATTAAGTATTCTATAGTCACTTGCCCAATTGACCAATATCTAAGAGTTCATTTAGCTGATGGAAGAAGAGGGGGGCAGGTCTGAGGATCAAAAGGGAGTGGGCAAGGGGATAGTCTTTTATTTTTGTTTTCTATCAAACTGAAATAGAGAAGAGCCAAATGGCATCTTAGTGGTGACTGGTGAGGAATGCTTTTATACTCTGACATTTGTCTTTGAGGTCAGGATAGTGCTTTGATACATACTTCTGCACCCTTTCTAGTTTATCCTTCATTTGACACTTCTCAAGACCACACCTAACCTAATAGTAGTAATAGGCGGATGGAAGCAAGAAAAGGAATACTAGCTCGTGCAATCAATATATCATATGGATTTAATTAGTAACAATGGCAAACACAGTTTTGTAAAGAGAGAATCTCATGTATTAAATCCAGGCTAGCAGTTAAATTTTTAACTGATTTTCTAATACCCTGGCATTCTACTTTATTTGTTATCTGTCTATTATCTAATCAGATGGGTGGCAATCAATTGCAAATAATAGTTTAGTAGGCTGCAAAATTTGCTAATATCATGGTATTTATATGAATTTCAGGTTGGCATATATGTAGTTTATGCCAGAAGGCCGCACATCATATGTGCTATACGTGTACGTATTCATTGTGCAAAGCTTGCGTTAAAAAGTCTGATTATGTGGGTGTTAGAGGTGATAAAGGTTTTTGCACTATATGCATGAAAACCATCATGCTGATTGAAAATAATGGCCAGGGAGAGGATGGGAAGGTATGCAAACTTATCTCCTAATATACTGATAATTTGTACGGTGTACATAGTGTTTTCCATAAAGCATGCTTTTCTTATGTTAGGTAGGGAAGATTTTTCTACATTTTTCCATATTTAGATCATGTATCCAACTTGAGATTTCAATATTTACGTGTTGGAGGTTGAAAATAAATCAATGCATGGATCACTATTTGCTATAAAAGAAAGAAAGGATAATGTTTGTTTATACAGTCATTCGAAAATGAAATTTAGTGGGTTAAAAATGTTCTCAAGCAACTATAGATAACATCTAGTATAGGCCTTACTCATGTATTTGGTATCCTTTATTGGTTTATATGCATCATTCTAATCATACAGACATAGACATGCTGATTGCATCACATGCATTGTCCAATGCAAGTGTTCTAAAAACTCTTGCATAGGGATGTTCCTTCACTGCTTTGATCAGTTAGGGTTGCTTAACTAACCATGAAGGAGTTACCACTTTGATTAGCAAATAATCATTGAAATATGATTTTTTTAAATAACTGGATTAAACAACCTTTTTTAACTTGTTTTTTATGGACTTCTCTGAACTTTTGGGGAACCTTTCACGTCTTACCTAAGTAGTGGTGTCGATGAAACAATCTAATTATTCATTTAGAAAAGGAATTGTATCAACATTAGATTTTATTAAAGTTTGGTTCTCATATGTTCACAATATCTGAATTAAGAAAAACCTTTTATTTATTTAAACTACTGGCTTATGCTTCCATTTAACTGTCTTGCTCATGCAACTAAGATTTTAGTAATAATATATTTAGTCCACTGGCTAGCTCTGCTTAACTCTTTTTTTAATTATGTCCAATGCTGAAGATGGCAAGTGAGACTGATAAAAAACCTCATAATGTTCCAACTGAGGATCGTTGAAGCAACAATCTTATATTTTGTACTGCATCTGTAGTTTCTTATCTATCTAATAAATCGGTCTTAAAGACGGTTGATGGTCTTCTAAAAAACTTATCAGCTATGTCACATTATTTTCGTAGACGCTTGATTGAATTGAGATAATAAATGTCATATCTAGACCATTGTTTAAAAAGTTATTACCTTACTAGAATGAATATTCTTAGTTGGTTCACTATATTGTCCTGCTGAAGATTTTAGATTTTCCCTTGTTAAGTGTCATGAAAGATATGTTCACTTTATTGCATTGTTTCATATCCTTCAGTTAGATGCTATTCATCTTCATTGCTGTTATCTTCAAGGGAAACTGGGACTCATGATAGTAATGCGTGATTGCACTCTTGTTGTTCTTTCTCTTTTCGCAAATATACAGTATTAATGATCCTTTATCCATTTTTGTCGGATCTTACACATATGTTTAATTTGCATGAGCGCAGTATTTCTTCCTACCACACTACTTGTTAGAGTCAACAATGTTAAGTAATTCCTATTTATTTTGCTTTGGATGTTGAAATGTCTCATGAGTTTAAATGCTCATTGCCTTGGTAAGATACAAATGGGAATTATGATGACAACAGAACCCACATGATCTGTCATGCAAGGAACTTGAGCATTAATTACTTGTTGCCATTTTGGTGATGTGCGATGTCAAAGATTTTTTGAGCTGATTTAGGATGGCTTGAAGGATGTTGTAAATTATTTTTTATTAGAACATCTGTGATTGCAGTAATGGATTGTTCTCTAAATGATCTTTTACTTCCCCTTACATGTTATCATCTATAAACTGTCCAGGTTGAAGCAGATTTTGACGACAAACTTAGCTGGGAGTATCTCTTTAAGGTATATTGGGTCTTCCTAAAAGGAAATTTATCTTTGACTGTGGATGAGCTTACCCACGCTAAAAATCGAGCCAACGGAGTGAGTACAGCGTCTTCAGCTCTTCCATCAACTTGTGTACATAATAGAGCCAATGACTTGAGGAGCATTACCTCAGCAGAATCTTCTGGTAATGCGGAGGAAAATGAATCTAAAAGAAGAAAGATAGATGAGCAGGTCAATACACTTCCTAACGAAACTGTAAATACGGAAAAACTGGGGAACGATGATAGCGTGACTGTGGTTGCTTGCAAGGAGTGGGCAACCAAAGAGCTGTTGGAGTTTATTGCACATATGAAGAACGGTGATACGTCTGTAGTATCTCAGCTTGATGTCCAGGCACTTATGATGGAGTACATAAAAGTAAATAACCTTCATGATCCTAGAAAGAAAAACCAAATCGTATGTGATTCGAGGTTAAAGAACATTTTTGGGAAGGCACGAGTTGGTCACAATCAAATGCCAAAGCTTCTGCAACGCCATTTTCTCATTAAAGAGGACCCACAGAAGAGCAGCGTCAACAGTAATGCAATACAGGCTGATGCTAATTTGAACCATGCGAAAATGCTGATGATAGGTAAAGATAGGAAACCTAGAAACCGTAGCAAGGGTGAAGAACGCGTAGTACAGAATAGATTGGATGATTTTGCTGCAATTGATGTCCACAATATGAATTTGATATACCTGCGGCGTGACTTGATGGAAAAACTTCTCGAAGATAGTGAAAGTTTTCATGATAAGGTGGTTGGAGCACTTGTGCGAATAAGAATATCTGGTAGTGATCTGAAGCATGACATGTACAGACTTGTCCAAGTTGTAGGTAATGACTTTTTAGCGCCATTTACACAAACTGTTATACGAGATTCAGATGTTTATCATCTAAAGTTTACAACCGACATCTGCAGGTACTAGTAAGGTGGATGAACCGTATAAGGTTGACAGCAAATTAACAGACATTATGCTTGAAGTATTAAATTTAGACAAAAAGGAGACCATATCGATTGATACAGTTTCAGACCAAGAATTTACTGAGGTGAGTAATTAGGTTGTATACTCTTTCGTTCATTTGCTTTGCTTACAATACATGCCGTACATACATAAAAAAGAACAAACCGTTCTCAACATGCTTGATGGTTTAAGTGGAGGGTGACGTATACAAGAATTTGTAGGCCCCTACCCAAAAAGTGTAATGGACTATATGTGTGTTAGAACTTGCAAGACAACTGTTTCTTTTGCCTTAACCATCACTCACTGGTAGGGGGATTCAAATTCTCTAATCAGATATATGGTAAAATGATGAGGTCAAAACACTAAAAATGAAACCTTGTGCGACCTTATCAAAATGAGACACACGTATATTCTATTTATACCCTTCTAAAACAAATTACGTAAACCAGCCATTCTAGTAAACTTCTGATTGCTGACCAAAGCATGCGTATTATCGTCAGACAGTTGGTATTTTCTTTGCCATACATGGAACTTGTCTGACTGGATGTTGACGTAGTTGACTACTGACGAAGAGTCTACGTAATGCTGCCAATATGCCTTTTAGGAATTTATCTTCATTATAAAGCTCATTCAATATGTTGGATGTTATTTAGCCAGTTTATTTTATTCAGCAGCCAAAGAGATTTTAAGGTGGAAACTTTGTTGATGGATGTTCAAAAACCTTTCGGTTGTTATAAAGAAGTTTACACGTCGTATGCTTTGTACCTGATGCTAAACCTTTTGGAGTAGCATTCTTCCTAAGTTATCTATGACCATGTTACCGTATACTCTCTCCTTTCCAAAACAAATGTCTACTTTCAAAAGCATGTGCCTACTTTCCGGATCTATCTTTAATTATGAGATGGAGAAATTAATGTCTCTATTATTAAGGATCAAATTGTTTTAGTCAATGAAAAAGTGTAATGATTGCACATATCTAGAACTGTATGCCTTTTTCATTGTGGACATATTTTGGGACAGAGGGAGTATATAATTAAATATTTGGGATTCTTTATTTCGCCTCCTGCTGGTGAGTCCATGGGTCGAGGCTGTAGTTTGTTTGTTATTTTTGTAAACTTCTATAATTGTACCCTTGTAGGTGTGCTTCATTGATTCTATCTGCCCCTTTCAAACAATTTCTTGATCTTTGTAATGTTTGTCAACAACTTTTTCAGGAAGAATGCAGGCGGCTGCAACAAAGTATACAATGTGGGCTTGTAAACCACTTTATTGTAGTAAGTCTTCATGGCCATTCAGTCTTTTTTCAACTTTCTGCCAAATTTCAGTTTGTCTTGCGATTGCTGTTCTTTTCTTTGCCTTCTTTTAAGCCAACTTCTTGCTTGCTTCAGGGTGAAATACAAGAAAAGGCAGTGGCTCTACAGCCAGTCAAGCTAGATGATGTAAGTTTTTTGGCTTTATGATGTGGTGTCACATGAGCTTTTTGATATTCACTGAGATTTGTTTTTTATTTAATGTTTCTTAATGATGGTAGTCCATATATAGTTTTTCAAGCTGGCTTAATAAAGTTCGGTGTATGTAGCTTTTTATTACTATATTTGATTATTTTCCTCTTTCTGGTGTAATTCAGTGGACTCAAAGGGAGATAGTGCGGCTCAATCATGCCCGTGACGCAGCAGCAAGCGAGAAAGGGAATAAGAAGGGATATCCTTTTGTGTCAGTATATAATATTATATATTTGTTCTCTTTCACAGAGTTGATTGCCTGATAACTTTAAAGTAGCAAATCGGGAAGAAGATTAGAGACCATTAGAAAAATGATGTGCATGCAGGCCTATTAGAATTGATTAAATGCGATCCAAAATCTAATTCGAACATAATGAGTGGTAAACCTGATGTGGTTCAATCACATGATAGTTTCTCAGAAATTTATTTTTACAGTGGGCTTAATTGGTACTTGTGATTTAGGATCAAAGTTCTAAGATTAGTTGACTTTGCTCATATCACCTTGGAATATAAGTAAAAAAATCAGAACACAGAGTACAGCGACTTAGGGTTTGCGACACATAACATGATAATAAAATGTATCTGCAGGTTTAGAAATTTCCTAGTATGATCGGATATTTTTTTTTGTGGAATTGAAGCTTTAATCATTCTTGTGCATATAACAGGGGTTGCAATCTGGGTTATTTACGAGAATGACCTTCTAACAGATATTTTTAAATGCAGGGTTTCGGACAGATTTTGAGGCATTCTTGTGTTAGGTAGACACATTCTTAAATCTGCCAAAAGACCATGCATTTAAAAAGAATCTGTTATGAAGTTATTCTTTGAAATAACCCGTTGGCGTCTTTAGGGTAGTAATTGATCATAGGGCCTTATATTCCTTGTAATTTCTTGACTACCCCTACTTATAGAGAATGTGTGGAGAAGCTACAACTTCTGAATTCACCGGAGGAACGAGAGTGCAGGTTAAAGGAGATTCCAATGGTTCGTTCGGATCCAAAAATGAATCCGCATTATGAATCGGATGACACTGAAGAGTATTTCAACAAGGAACATGGTTTGTTCGATACCCTTTTATCTTATCGATTTCATCTTCTTTCTAGAATTGTTTTTATTCCTACTGTCGATTTTCAATAAGCAGTAGTTTTATATGAACTCTACAGGAGATCATATGGAGTCCAAATATTCCCGGGCCGGCAGCAAGAATTCACGCCCGCCTAAAAAGAGAGCAGCACGATCAAATGCTGCTCACAAGCCACGGAAAAATGCGCAACCCAAGAACAAAAACGTGGAAGATGGATCCACCAAAGATCCCGTGCCTTCAACTTTGGTGAAATCACAAAATGAGCCTGATCGTGACGGTTCAACAATTACCAAATTGGATCAAGCCACGTTTAGCTCGACAGTATCCAACGGTACACCGGAAACGATAGCTTCATCTCTCCCCATCGGAAAGGCCTCATCTACGAATGACTTGCTGTGGCATTATCTGGATCCATCTGGGAATGTTCAAGGTCCGTTTTCTGTTTTTCAGCTTCAGAGGTGGAGCACAACCGGATATTTTCCGACTGATTTGAAGGTATGGGCGAGCCACAAGGACAAGTCGCTGCTTCTGACCGATTTGCTGAAAGAGCCTTTTCACAACCACGATGTCCACTCGAGCGAGAATATAAGCGCGGGTGACAAAACTGGTAATCAAACCGAGGGTCTCAATGATTGCAGGGCAATTCCATCGGCCACTGTTGCTGTGACTTCAAATACTCTGAATCCCGTCAATCAAGAAAAGTTATCTGATAGTCATGGTTCCTCCGGCCAATCTTTTGGACAGAACTGGAGTGCAAATAATAACTTGAACTGTAATCCCGCAAGTGTTGCTTCTTTGACTTTGTCAAATGAGTCAACTGGGCAACTTAATGCTGCAAACATCCCTATGGGAACAGCGAGAAATGAAGCCGATATTAAGCATGTTTCTACTGAATCTAAGGATGCTGATGCAGCCGTCTTTGATTTGCCGGCTCCTACACCACAGAAGATGATCGTTGAAGACGAGAAGATACAATCGGTGCCGGATTCTAAAGTTTTGATTCAAGACTACGGGAACCCTCCAAGCTGGAGTAGTGCTTCGAGTCTAGTAGTTGGTGGGCCCAAACTTCCGGTTTCAGCCGATGGATGGGGTGGATGCTCTTCGACTCCGGTTAAACGTGAAGAATGGGACTCGGGTTTTGTATCGGCCTCTTCTTTTAAACCGTTAGATGTGGCCGGAGATCATGCTGCTACTCCGACCTCCAACATCGATCAAAATATTCAGTCCTCGCAACCGTGTAACGATCTGCCAACGTGGCAAGGAATGGGTGAAATGATTGAGTTTAGCACTTTGGCAGAGGAATCGGTTTCTGACCTTTTGGCGGAAGTCGATGCTATGGAGTCGCAATACGGATTGCCGTCCCCTACTTCGAGGAGGAACAGTTTTGTTGACGATTTATTTAACGGGTCCTTCGATGAGTTCAGTCCGACCCCTGATCAGGGCACGAGAAGTGATGGCTTCAGCTCTAGCGGAGACATACAACTGCCATGCCAATCCACCACCACCACAACCGACGAACACCTTGTCGGAGGCTCCTCTCGAGGTAACAATATCAGCGCTTTCGATCTTATGAAGACGTCCAACGGCTTGCAGCTTCACTCCTTTATCAGCCCTGAAATAGATGGTCAGGCATCTATTGGTATTCCTCAGAGAACGAATTCCGAGAACATTGTCTTCGAGTGGCCGGAAATGGAGCGGGACCCACAGAATATGATCGATATAAACAGGTCCGCTAAGGCCGAAGGCGATGAAGGAGAGACAGAAACGAAAACCAGCGACGTTGTAGTGAAGGTGGAAAACGGGAACTACATTCAGCCCGCTGCACCCTTTGAGATGTTCCAAAACCGCGGTGGTTCCAGCCACGGCAGGGCGGATGGTGGCGGTGTTGTACCACAGCCGGAATCAATCCTAGATTTTAAGTCCACCGCTGAACCTATGCGAGCACCAAAAACCGTCGGTGCAAGCAACCACCGGAGAGCCGATAGTATGCTGGATAAAGAGGAAGTGGGAGGATTTTTTCAGCCACCACAACCTCTGCCGCCACCACCGCCGCCGCCACCGGTGCTGCCGTTGACTTTGGGATTGGACACGTTTGACCTGCGTGGGTGGGGATCGGAGGGTAAAGCAAACGACTCGGGTCATAGCGGGAACATAGGATGGGGGGCGAACCCGGACCCGAATCCGAACCAGAACCAGCGGAGGTATGGCGGTGACGAGACGTATAACGGTAGTAATAGTGAGCGGCATCCGGTTGAGGATGGTGGATATAGCAGGAGCAGTAGGAGTGGTTGGAACAAGCAGGGTTCATTTGGTAGCGGTGGAGGCGGTTATCCGCGGCAGCCAGCGGCGAAAACGCAGCGCGTGTGTAAATTTTACGAGAGCGGGAGGTGCAAGAAGGGAGCCTCCTGCAAGTATCTGCACCCATGAGAGAGGGTGGTTTCCGGCGGCCTGATGAACCTTTTTTTTTGTATAATCAATCAGCTATAAATATAATATGATATATATAATATATATAAGGCGTGTTGTCAACTCAAGTGAAGTCTGCGGAATATGTGCAGTTGTTAATGTAACTGGTCTCAGATCAAATTAAAACCAGTCGGGTCATCATGACCAAAATACAATTCTATTTTGGGTTCGCTTTTATTAGCTAGACTAGTTCTTAAGTATCATTTTTAGTAAAAATATTATTTTTATCATTTTACGAAAATGTGACTTTTTGTATCCTTCTCATAACATCCTTGCATATAAAAGGTAACGCGGTCTTATTTGAATTGCGACTTGTACCCTAAAATCGTAAACGGGACTATATACAGTAGAAACTCGATAAATTAATACTCGATTATTTAATAAACTCTTTAAGATAATATTTTTTTTTGGTCCCGGTTCGGGGATAGGGTGTTAAATTAATAATTCGCTAAAATTATAAGATAATACATTTTTGATAATT
>LUCG01083892.1:0-10093 GCA_001633085.1 Carthamus tinctorius | reverse complement strand
CAAAAACGATCAAAACCGTGTATAATAAAGCGCGTATAAAAGTCTTATTTGTAGTAGTGACATTTGGGTTGTGTTTTATTGAAACACTGAACATTCTATTTTGCATTTGGTTGGGTTGTGTTTTATTGAAACTTTGCACATTTTATTTTGCATTTGGTTGAGTTGTGTTTTATTGAAACTTTCAGCATTTTATTTTGCATTTGGTTGGGTTGTGTTTTATTGAAATGTTGAACATTTTATTTTGTATTTGGTTTGTGCTTTATTAACACTTTGAACAATATTTTTTGATTTGTCATTAAATTACGTAGATTAAAGTTTAAATTAAATGGGTCAACCCATTTATTTAATGGGTTGGGTTAAGATAATCGTAAACAGATCAACCTGCTATTAACCCATCAACCCAACAGGTTGGGTTGGGTTGAAAATCTCAACCCATTTAATTAAACAGGTTGGGTTGGGTTGAGATTTTCAACCCAATTAATAAATGGGTTGAACACGAACCCAACCCAACCCGACTTATTTACCCCCCTAATATATTTCTAGAAATGTACAATTACTACACTTTTTAATAAACTAAATGAGACGGGATATTATAAAGTTCATTGAAGACATGAGAACTTTCCAAAAAAGAAAATGTTATAAAGTTCATTGATTATGGAATATAATATCAGAAATTTTGTATGAATGACAATACTTACAAGCAAGGCGCAAACTGATCACCCTCTAGATTTCGTGACCGACAACAAAGGTTGTTAGCAACTCGTTGTTGATTTCTTATATTTAAGTAGGAAGTAGTGGTTCTAAAGATCCCTATGTACTCCCACACTTCAGTTTGACGATAAGTGGAAATGAAAGAGATTAATATCGACAAAAATGGGTCAGAAACTACAAATCTGACACTTGAATATTAATGTTATGTCGATGATGGGGCAGCAAAAGTTTCACAACCTAAGATGTAGTTTTACTTATCCTCATTTGAAAAAAAAACTAAATTCCAGAAACCAACACAAATTATATATTATAGTTAAACATGGTTGAAACTGTATAGTATTGTTAAGAAGTGCATCATGCGTTTGTAAAATGTCTCACTCAAATTGGTTTTTAAAATGACTACTTTTACCCACCAGAATTTGGGAAATTGGCGAAAATAACCCAAATACATTGAGAAATTGACCTCCTAACCATTTCTCTCTCGTTACTAAATCCATAATCATGGATTTGGACCAATTTTATAAGAAATTTTCAACACATGGGGTCAATCCATGATTACGGATTTGGACACGTGTTGTTACCTCATTGGGTATAATTCAAAAATAGGTCAAAGGAGTCAAAACCATGGATTCGTGAATCCGTGATATAGCCAAAATCACGGATTCATGACTCCGTGATATAGCCAAAATCACGAATTCGTGACTCCGTGATAATCCTCGAATCTGTGATATCATGGATTGACCCCAGATGTTGAAAATTTGTCCAAATCCGTGATCACGGATTTGTTATCACGGAGTTGATGGCTATTTTCGTAAAAACGGGAGAGAAATGGCTAGGAGGTCAATTTCAACATGTATTTGGCCATTTTGGCCAAATTCCCCTAGAATTGAATATAGCTTTAATTAGAAAGTATTAATATAACTATCATTGTTTGAATTGGGTGTTTTCGTGTTGAAGTATTCAGTTAAAGCTTTATCAACTTACACTTGAAGTGTCCATTGATTAGGAAGCTTTTGTTAGACCCGAATTTTATTGTATCCGAGATTACAAGACATGAGACAATCTTTAAGGTCTAAAATGTTAAAGTAACTAAAGTTTAATTGTTGGGCTTTTTGGTAAACCTGATCCTGTTTACTCTATAAATTATCTGATTAGGTTGTCCCAAAAGAAAATTTGTTGTTCATATTGTGGAGCAAATGATTTTGTAAGGAAAGAGTCTGTAGATAGTTGGTACGGTTCTTATAATGTTTCAAATTATAAACCAACTGCACCTTACCAAAGAGGACTCAAGTTCCATTGGGTACCAAAATCTGTTTGATTTGGTTTTGCAGGTTCCCATATGCTTAAATGCATTATTCAAGGGCGGTGCCTGCACACAAGAGTGGCTTCTGAATAATTCAGTTCAGGACCCGGTCTTCAATGAGTAATAGCTTCTAAACATTTCAGTTTAGGACCTGTACTCAAATATGCTTATTTTGAGGGGGAGTTAAAAGAGAGGTTAATCCTTTTAAGGGGGAGTACACTTTGAAAGAAATATTTTTTTGAGGGGGAGTTACAGAATTTTTAATTCTAGATAACTAACATATTTGAAAGAAGAACAACTTTCAAGTATGAAAATTGTTTTCTTAAATGTTCAAACCGCTTATCTGTTCTCAAAGATTTTATGAATCTACAAGTATGATTTTAAATGATTTCATATTGGCTACTGAACTTTAAAGGTTTAGGAACTTTTCACGGGATGTGTGAGCTTTAATNCCAAGAAGTTATCCTAGAGAAATGAGTGAGGGGTCTCTATCAAAGAGTGGGGGAGATAACTCAGGTGGTTGAGTTATTCTCATTGTGAATGAGCGAAAAAAATTGGAAGATGAGAGTCTGGTTAGAAGTGAGAATTTTATAAAAAATCTGAGGATGTGAGATCAGAGTTAAAAGAAAATCAGAACTCTGCACCAACCACTTTTTAGTCGGGCAACCACATCTGCTGTTAGTTCACAAATCTTTGGTGACTTGCATTGAAACACGCAGATCTCAATGCCAACTCTTGGTTTACCCCATTAACTACTCATTTTCTTCTCAACAAGAAAATGTTTCATCTCAGCACGGGGATGCAGCATATCATCTATCGTATTTTCATTTGGAAAGTCAATATTGAAATAGAAGGAAGTTGTCCTGCATTTGAACTTCATTTCTACACATCGAGTCTGTGAATAAGTTTTCACATTTTGAGCCTTTATGAAAGCACAAGTTGCTAATTTCTTTCATCACAAATACACACAAAAAATATGTTTTTCTGTCAAAATATTCATAGGAATACTTTTTAGTATTTGCGATGATTGAATAAAAGTCCTGGGGAGTGACGTCAACAAAGCTCTTTACGAAGTACATTCGTTGTACTAAGTTGCTTTGTGCTACTTACAGGTATGATAACTGATTCATATGTTGTTTCAAGTTTTACCACGTTAATCTGAATTTGAAAAGATTCAGATTCATTATTGAATTGACGAAATGTTTTTTTACGCCAAAGGGAGGTGTACATATAAGTTCAAAGGGAGTGAAATATTTGCTGATCAGACGCCTTATTCGAGTTTTGATGATTATGATCCTCATAATTCATCAAAAAGGGGGAGAATAATTTCCAGATTAGAGCTGAAGAATTTGCAAGATGGGCAAGGAAAAGTTTAAATGAGGTATGATCATCAAACGGTGGAGATTTAGATATATAATTAGAAGTTTCTGATGGGTTTTTGCCACCCCTATAGGAAACATAAAACATACATATGGTAGCGGAAATAAACGTATGAATATTCCTATAGCAAGTGTTCACCCTAAACCCTACCAAGGATACTAGCCTAATGATTATAAGCAACATANCACACACACACACACATATATATATATATAGATATATATTTTGTATCCTATGGATATTATTTGTTTTTGAAAGAAAATAGTTACCGAGAAAAGAAATAAACGGTAACTCTCCCTCCTCAAACTTAGAGGTCAGCGGTGTCCTCATCGCTTGGTAAAAAGGTTTTATTTAGGGCGTACGGTTTAGGTTACAAAAATGGGAATGTGTATTGGTAAAATAAGAAAGATGGCCTACATCCCATCAAAAACCATTAAATAGAATGGAAGCTTGAAACGAGCAACTGAAAATAAAGATTAGTCCATCATATATACAATCTAAGCCAAAAGCATGCCATCAATTTACGTTATACAAAAGGTTAGGTGATATGGTACGGAGAATAGGTTCACAAAATAAAGCATCCAAAATAAAGGCATGAAACAGTGAGTAAATGTCAAGCATCCCAAAAGATCGAGTAATAACCAAAAAGTAAGTTTTTGTAACTGGCCACTGTGGGTGGGTCACCACAGTTCAATCCAGTTGCTGGTTCCTTTAGAGAATCACAGGTCAGTTGCTTGGATATCGATATCTGCCTCCTCATCTGCGTCTTCAAACTTGTCAATAGATTCTTTCGGAGGGTCTTCGTGGACAGGAGGGGCAGGGGCCCGTGGTGCACCCGGATGGACAAGGGGGGCATCAACATCAACTCCGAAAACGACCTCAAGGCGATACAAACGCGCCTTGAAGTTGATAAAATTAGCTTGGCGAGTAGCGAGAGCAGCGACAGCGGTCTTCATTTGTTCAGTCTGAGCAGCGAGATGGTCACCACAGCCTGCTGCCATGATGTGATATCAGTTGGCTCTTCGTGAATAGAGATGGTGCGGCGTCGGGGAGGCAATCGAGTGGACGGACCTGCCTCACTAGTGGCAGCAGTTGATGGGTTGGAAGGACGCGGCCGGGTTGGTGGTCTGGCAACGGCGCCAAAAACTTGATGGGAAGCGTAATAAATGTATAAACACCACAGATCTAGCTCAAGTATAAACTAGAAGTGCGTCCGCTTTTCAAGTAATATCGTGGTAAGGCCCACGGATCATATCCACAGGGATTGGACTACCGAGATTTAGAGAACATTACTATTTTCCGGTGNAACAGTTGATAAAAAGATGGGCACGGGTGCAAGCTTTTACCCGAGAGACAATATAACGAGGGTTGGTTAATGCGACCGGTTCGTAAATGAGTCCCATATAATTTTCTCCTCTCGAAGTTCCATTATATAAGTTATGAAACCAGGTTTATATTAAAGTTTCCACAGTTAATAACAATTTGTTAATCTCACCAAGTGAACCTTATAGATTCTAGCCCGGTCCAACGAAAGGGGTGCCCAAATCTCTTTGTGACACCCACTTGAGGACACTTTTGCCTTAGTTTGATTATGCAACGACCCAAATCTCTTTGTGATCATGAAAGGTTTTCTCAAACTCTTTTTGCATCACTCAAGCCGTGTTTCGAACCCTTCCCTCTCGAGGTCTTAGGTCTAACATGAACACTTCAAGTGATCAGCTTGTCCGAGTTGAGATAACGTCCCGACTTAAAATGACCAAACATAAAAGTATTAAAAAATGGATACACCCAAATCGTTACATTTTGGCCTCTCGGGCCTTGCTCACACCCGCACCCAAGGGTGGGGTTTAGCTACTGGCCATCAGTAAAAATGAAGTAGAAGAAGTGTATAAAAGAAACTACATTGGAATTAAAACACAAGAGGCTGTAGTAAGCAGTCACCTCTGTGGCTACAGTACACAAGAGTAAAGTTGCAGAAAGTAAATTTGCAGAAAATTAAACTAAACTACACTAAAATTCTAGAGAGAGATCTTAAATGGAGAAATGTTGCTGGAGGAATTGAATGAGGAATGCCTTGAATGCTTGAACTTGAAGCTCCTTTTATAGTGGAAAAAGTGAAGTTAATAACCAAAGATTATTTTACCTTTTTACTTTTTCACTATTTTAATCCTTTATGCCATTTCCTACTTTCTTCACCTTTTGTAGCAGCCCACACCTTGTTCCCCATGCCTTCTTGGCTGAATTGACCTTTCATAATAAATAATTCCAAAATTCCCTTCTAGAAACTGCACCAGCAAAACATCCCACTGTGGTGACTTCCCCACATCGACAGTAAAACTCTAAAACTTGACTTTTTAGTTATTTCTTGTCTTAAAGGATGCATGAAATCAAATGAATATTTTTAGGCTTTATGTGGATGTTTAAGGAGGGTTAGGTAAGGAAAAAGGTGTTAAAAAAGTGAAAATAACACGAAGAATACGAGGGTTGTCATTCACACCCAATGAACCCTCAAAAATTAAACTAAGAACTCTTGATTTAGCATTCCAATAAGATAGCCAAATGCAAGAGATGAAAGAAGATGAACTTCTAGATCACAAGGAAGTCTAGAAGTGGGATGCATAGAATGGAAGAGGAGACCTCTATTTATATTGACAAGGGAATGCCAAAGTTTGGTGTTTGGGGCGATGTGGGATGCTCACATCCTCCTATAACATGCCACCAAGGCTTCTAGACAATGTTCCAGAACCTTCCAACCCCATCAACATAATTCATTGTCCATTTAATTAACTTCTATTATCCTTACAAATAAATAATTAATGAATCTCTCTTTATTAATTAATTAATTCATTTTAGTTTCTAATTAATTTATTACTGAATAATAAATTAACAAACTAAATAATTTTTCCTCTCTTTATCCTTAGTTAATACTTAGGGTTATTAAGGGCAACCCAAATGGGTCATTGCTAATAATGGAAAGCTTCACAAGACAGGAACCTTCCTAGAATAGAAAGTTTCCATAAATAGTCATGATCTTGGATACTATTCCAACAGTTTCAAGTCAAAGTTTGACAAAGTTGCTCGATGCTGTGAGAGTCTAAAGATTCAAGCAACTTAAAGAGAAGATCTTAATTGAAGATTATTTGATGAAGGAAGATTGTCTTAGAGTTGAAGATGTCATCAATTTTTTTTTGTGATCTCGAATCCAATGGGGGAGATTGTTAGACCCGAATTTTATTGTATCCGAGATCACAAGACAGGAGACAATCTTGAAGGACTAAAATGTTAAAGTAGCTAAAGTTTAATTGTTGGCTTTTATTGTAGTTAATTAGTATAATTGGGCTTAGTTAATTAGTTATGGGCTTTTAATTATTAAGGGTATAAATAGATTAGGTTAGGTGAATTTTAGGTCAAGCCTATCATTTGGAAAGAAACATATTTTGTGAGAGAGGCAAGAGAGAAAAACAAAATTCATATGTATATCATTTTCTCTATGAAGAATCAATGAAGCTTTGATTGTTGAATCTAATTGTTACCTGATTGTTTTTGTTCTTTCAACTTCAAGAGTTCGAAACAAAAACTTGGATTGATGTTCTACCCGAGCTTCCATTGTGGGTGAAATACCCAGACCATTTAAGCACTCTTATTTTTTCATCTTCATGTGTTTCATCTTGTATGTTTTCCCAAACAATGCAACATGGTTTCTTCATCATCAAATAGGTCGACCTTTATGATGATGATTGGGACATGTTGTGCGGTATCCGTGGGGTGTTTTGGGTATACACATCCATGGAAGTCTTCATCAATTGTTGAGAAGTATCAGCTTGGATTTTTGCTCCGTGCTTTCGCCTTAAATCTGACCATTGAGGTGATAAACTATTAACTGTCATTTCCAATTTTTCATGATTGTACCTAATCTAAATATCACTATATCTATATATCATGTTGTAGCTAAACCCACTTGCCTTCCAAACTCAAATTACTTATGTGTTCTTAGGGGTAGTTTGTTGTTAGCAGCTTAATGAACCATGCAAGTCTGCAATGTGCAAAATTTGCACATGTTTAGTGTATAAACAAATTATACATTACTGATCGCCGGTAGGGAAAAAACTGACTTTTATATATACGTCATTGGATCAAATCCCAGATTAAATCTAATCCGTTCAAGTTTCAATCCGATACTACCAAATGATAGTTGCACAAGAAACCGACTTTTATATATACGTCATTGGATTATGCTTTTTTGGTTTTAAATATATAGATGACCGTTTTCAGTTTGGAGGACTAAACTCTAAAGTATTTCATTCTAATCTTACAAAAGTGATGTAATTTCTTGTCCCAAACTACCATGTTATAGTCCTATTGCGCATATTATGTATATGACTAATAAGTAATTTGACAATTATGTTTGTCTGATGATACCTCTTATTTCCCAATGACCCACTTCTCTGGTTCTCTTCTCGGCTCATGTTTCTCCATCGCCTCTACTTGATATCCATGTAGTTCATGTTTCTCCATCACCTCTCCATGACATTTTCTAGATTTCACTGCGCTCTAAAGGTTCGATCTCTTTCTTCCAGCATATTTCTTCTTCAATAGCTTTTTATGTTTGCGTCTCCAAACCTGCCCTCCTATGCCCAAAAAGAGAAACACGCTACTTCGATTTATGTACCTCCCTCCAAACAAAACCTTTCTCAATGTATAAAGACAAACTAATCTACATAGAAAACTTTATTTGTACAAGATTAATTGAAAATCAACCAAAGAGCCCTTAAGAATTTATGGAAGAAGATGGTTTAATGTAGAAGACATACATATTATGACTTATACAAGGAGCAAGTGCTAACTTACCAATTAAGCCAAAAACAAACTGTTAGGACCAAATTGTCCTAATTAGAGAAAGTTTTATAAAGAAAGCTTTAGATGGATTAATTTGTAATTAGTTAGTAATTGTAGCTAATGGACTTGGGCTTGAGCTTGATGTAAATGGGCCCTATATATAAAGGGTTTAGGGTTTGGGAAGAGAGTGTGGAATCATTCAATGAGAGTCGAATAGTGTGAGAAAGGTGTGTGTGTGTTTTCTTGTAATAAGAGCTCTCTAATAAATCAAGAACACTTATTTTGTCTACTGATTCTTGTTGATTTCTTCCTCTTTATCTTTGAATCTTGCTGAACCGGGCCAACAAGTGGTATCAGAGCCAACCCAAACCCTCATAGATTGATTCGATCATATTTTCAGCTGATTTGAAGAATTCTTTTTGGATTTTTGAAGATTGTTCTTCAATTTTTTATTTGGATTTGCATATTGTGAAGTTTTGTATTTTGGATCTGGAAGATGAAGATTGGTGTTTGGGTAAGGATTTGAAGCAACTTTAGGCTTAATTTCTTTGGTTTGAAAAGTCGTCTCCCGACTCTTCAGATCTGAAATTCCGACTCGGATTTGGTCTCAAATCCGACCCGGATTTCTTCCCAAATCCGACTCGGGTTTCAACCCAATATCGACTCGGAATCTTGGCTTAAAAATTTTGGAATCGAATTTTAGTCGGATTTTGTTTTAGGTCGGATTTCAATTTTGGACTCGGATTTGGTCACAGATTTTCGCTGAACTCGGAATTCAAATTGGAAGAATCAGAATTGAATCCCGAGTCACATGATTTAATTCAAGATTTGATTAAAGTTTAAGACATTTACAAGTTTGGTCCCTACAGTTTGAATGGTGTGACATTTTAATAGTTCAAGTTTGAAGATTTGTCACTGCTGCAGTTATAAAGGGGTTATAGTTTTAAGGGTCAAGTTTCACGATTTGTCACTGTCAGCCCCTAGAATATTCTTTCATGTGTTTGCAGCATCTGTGTAACGCCCCGTTTTCCTTTCAAGTTAAATAGTTACCTTCTTATGTTAAAAGTTAAGTCAAGTTGATGTCTTTATGTAAATTACAGGTTTGTAGGGGCCTAGGTGTCATTATGCAAAGTTAGGGGTTAGGCATGACACGTATATAAGTGGCTTGAAAGCCAAGAACTCCTCTTTTTGTCAGTATTCGATCTTGAGAGAGAAGGGGAGGAGACTTGGTGATTTTTAGAGGCAATTGAAGCTTAGAGAATCACCAATTTGGTGTTAGCAAGGATTTCTCGTGTATTACTGGTGTTTTGAGCGCAAGGTAATCATCCGTTTTCGTATTGAGTTCTTCAATTGCTACCTTTGTTCATAGGTTAAGGGTTTTGGTTAAAAAATGGAGAATTGATGATCCTTGGATCATCAATCGGATGTTCTNTGTGTGGGGGCTGTTCTCGAAGTCGACCCGCAGGGATTCAATCTGAAGGTATCGGCGGGTAGCCCGCGGGTTGGGAGCCGCACCCAACCCGCCGTTTCCACTGTTTCCCAAAACACATTTTGTGCAATTAGGTTCGAGTCGGGGTTTTCTCTCATGGGTTATCTTTAGAAGGTTAAATAACAATGAATGGTTGTTTTTGGAAGCCATTGGGGTAGCCATGCTACGTCTACGGCTTAAGAGTTCGANGAACATCTACTTGTGCTTATTTGTCAAGGGTGTGATATCAGACTTCATTGTCAGGTGAGTGCATTAACCTGCGTTCAATTTGTTATGTATGTGGTCATGGTATATGTTGTGAATGTGGTATCTGGCATGTAATTTCACGATAGTACCTATGATGGTATTTATACCTCTAGGGAAGATGGGTTCAG
>LUCG01083854.1:0-13025 GCA_001633085.1 Carthamus tinctorius | reverse complement strand
ACTAGCGTCGGTGAGATGAGCAGTGACGAGCGGCGATGGAGATGGTGTTGCCGGTGAGCAGCGGAGGTGACGAGCGGTGGTAAGATGACCGACCGACGAGGAGCGGCGATGGAGATGGTGTTGCTGGCAGCGGTGAGTAGTGGCGGTGACGAGCGGCGGTGAGATGAACAATGACGATGAGGAACGGCGATGGAGTTGGTGTCACTGACAAAACTACCAAAAGTAGTTTTCTAACTTACACTACATTTTGGAAAATGAAAATGTTTTTTTTTCTGGAACCACTGATCCATTCTAGATAGCTAGATGAAAACTTCAAGTAGATTTATAAAATTTTTGAAAACTAATCCAACTAAACGAGTTTTCTAAATTTTATTTTTTATAGAAAAATTTTCTAGAAAACTGGAAAAAAATTTGCAAGTAACCACACCCTCAATATTTTATTTTCTGTAATGTTTCAAAATAAAAAAAAAATCTACGTTTTAATATATTCATTAAAACTTGATCTTAGAAAAGAAATAATGATTTTATTTCATCCTATCAATAAAATAAATTAATTATTATTGACGTTGCACCTTTTCTCTGCTGTTGGGCCCCGCCAAATTACATGAGAACCCATTGATTTTTCTTTTTTTAAGTAAAATTAGTATCTGTTTTTAATGAATATACCGGGCCTGAACAATGTTGTTGGCAATCGGTCTTGGGCTGGGTCGGGTTTTGAGAATTATAGGTATTATAACTAGGCATTATTGTAACGGATTTTTTTTTTTTGGTTTTTGTTAACACAAAATTAAAAAACTACATTTGTTTTATAAATCATAATAATGAATGCGGTAACGAGATTGTGAGAATGCAAAAATTATGAATGTTTTTTTGCATTTTATAACTTGGTATCAAATCACAAACCTTAAACTATATATTTATACCAATGAGAAGTCTTCAATAACACCAAAAAACGTCCAAAAATCCAAAAAAGTCATATGGCAACGACTATATAATGAGGTACACATAATTTTTAATCCTTTTTTGACCAGGCCTTTGACATGTCCTTACTTTTAACAGGTTACGAGCCACTCTGGTCCCTCTTTCTAACGGCAACTAGTAAGCGAGCCTTAACCGGTCCCTTGTCGGGCTTTCCTTAACCGGTACTTGCTGGTTCCGGTCGCTGATTAACTGGTGTAACCAGTCATGTTTGACCATCTCTAATTTATATGGTTTTTTTAGCTATCATCTTATACAATAAAGGAAATAAACATTTGATCCGCATATAAAAAATATCGATGTAAATTATTAAACGTAATGAACCATTAAATTCATATAAAAAATATTATGTTCGCAATTGATGCTATATTTTATGTTTGTAGCCTATCAGTAGCGGGGGGCTTAGGCTTGGCTTGAGGGCTGAGCGGGATCAGCAGGCTGGGGGTACGAAATGGAGCGGGCTGGCAGGGGCGGTGTGGGGAAGCCAAGTAATCCGCTCCTCTCCTCTCTCACACTTTTTTTAATTATATTGGTATTTGGTTTGTAGGGTTGGAGTACTAACATAGAGGGCTTTAGAAAGCTTATAGTAGGTTTATGGTAAAACTGATGTGACACAGATGTGAGGGCTCAGATCGACTACTGGGAGCCTTAGAGATTGATTCTACTACTACTCTATAAATCCTTTATAAACATGCGTTGATGCAGGCTTTTGAAGGATTATTATGAGTTTAAAAAAGAAATGAAATTAGATATTTAAAACTAAAAATAGAAATCTTATTTAGTTAATTTTGTTATTATAATAACAGTTTTTTGAATAAAAAAAGATGGTAAGAAATTAAAATTTGGTCACCGTCTCACTCTTTCACCGTACTGATACAAAAAAGATGTGGTTGGAACTTCTTCAATGGCGGAAACCTAGATTTTAATGGTGGTCGATCTCTTTCCTCTCTTCTTCTTGTTCTTCCTCTGTTCGCTTGTTGAAATCCTCATCACAACAACAATGGAGGAGGATCACAGATTGATTCAAATCGAAGAAGAATTCGAAGATGATTACGACGAGGAAGAATTAATTCGGCAAGGACTCATGTCTCCTAGAAATCATAATTTAACCACAAGCTCTGGGGAAGAAGAAGAAGAAGATCACGACGACGATGATGTTGATGATGATGATGATGATGAAGATTCGGCAACGATGTTGCCTGGTGGTTCAATTGAAGACGATGATTATGAAGATGAAGATGAAGATGAATATGAAGATGAAGATGAAGATGAAGATGAAGATGATGAGGAGGATGAGTATTACGAAGAGGAAGAAGAAGTGGAAGTGGAGGAGTTGATTCCGGTGGAGATGGCATCACCTAGGGTTTCAAGTTCAGTTTCACATGGTAGAGCTTTGTTACAGGAGGTGGTGATCAACGACGGATTGCTGGATGGTTCGGAATCGTGTGAAGGAAACCGAGAGAACGGTGGTGGTAATGGAGGAAAGGAAGAGTTGAATAGAGGTGAGATTGATGGCTTATTTTGCCCAATTTGCCTTGAAGCATGGACTAGCGGTGGAGAGCATCAAATTTGGTATGATGAAACACTAACACATTTGTTATGATTTTAAACATATTCGCGATTTCAGTGTTTGATTACTATGCAATTGATACCAAGATGCTTTGAGAATTAGGTCAACTTAATATTATCTCTTAATTCATGATTTTAGTATGTTACTTCGGACTCTGATATGCCAATTTAGTAAACTCGTGCCACTGGGAAGTAAATTTTTAGCAATGCTATACTAAACTCACTTTTGAATAGAAATGAGGGCCTCAAATTCAGAGGGTAACATCATAGATGTTGGCTGACCACTGAATTCAAAGAGGAATGGGGATCCTTTAGCTTGTGTTTTGTAGGAATGAATGTGCCGAAAGCAGTTTGATGGGTTTTCCTATGACCTACAATGGTTAATGTCATCTTTGATGCATGTTTCAACGTGCATCAGATATCTTGTTTTTCCTCTTCAGTATTTATATAGCATTCGAAGGGTCCAAGTGGTTTATACAGTGATGATACCATATGATGAATCACATAGATTGGTCATATCTCATATGTATGGTTGTGAGAAAGAACAGTTTTATGTGGGTCTATAACACATGAAAGGTCGTTACTTAATTAGTTGGTAAAATTTTTCTTAACCATTAGCTTGAGATGTTGGGGATGGGGTGTCTTGATGTTCGAATATTTAAAGACCAAGTTGCATCTTCCGGAGGTTGCTCACTAGTTTTGATTTTGCAACTAGGCATGGGAAGTGTGTTTTTTCTCCTCGTTTGGTGAATGACCCTGCTTTCTATAGTCGAAGCTTCATAATATTGTTTGGTGGACTTGGGTTCTTTAGACCCAAAACGGCTGGGGTAGCTGGAATTTGAGGCACTATGCTGTGAATCTTGATGGATTAATGGATGATCACTTCAGCAGCATCGGTTTCAGAGATAAGATTATTTTCTACTGTATGTTTTTCTTTTAAGCAGTGGTTGAAAATGAAATCCTTTTTATCACTAGGGAGTTTCTTGGTTTTGAGTATCTTCATCTACTCTACTTGGTTAATGCATATCTCTTGACCTTTATCATGATTGTATTTGAGGCCATACCATCTATTGTTGACCTAGTTTTCTTAACAGGATATCTTGCATATTTCTTTTTGTTGATAATTGTAGACCTTCATATCCAGTGAATTTATTGGGCTGTTTACCCTTCTGAGTTTTGACTGTCTGCTCGTTTCTTGTGATGACTGCAGTTGTCTTCCTTGTGGGCATATATATGGATCATCATGTATAAAGAAATGGCTTCAACAACGTCGAAGTTGTGGGAAGGTCTGTCCATTGTTGGCTATAAACCAAAAATATATAATTTTCATTCTCTATCAATTCTCTCATCATACATTTCTCTGAATTGCTTTCAGTGCCCTCAATGCAACAACGTATGCACATTGAAGGATGTTAGAGTGCTTTATGCAACTCGGCTTTGTGTAGCTGATGAAGAGTTGCACAAGGTAATTTCACTAAAACTGATACTTAAGAGAACTTGAAGAAATCCCCGTATTGCATTTTCCTGATTCATAGCAAATTTTGCGTTTGCAGAGAGTGCGATCACTCGAAGCTAAATGCTCTTATCTTGAGCAGAAGGTAAACAAAAATATATATATATGTTATGTTTTGAATTTTACACATCATTCCTCTACATTTGCTTATATAATCTGGCAATGTGTATGAATTTATGAACATAACCTGAATTCTGTTATAAAATTCTCCTAAACTTATGAAAAACTAACTGCAATATGGTTGAACAATATAAGGATAAATGTAAAGTGGAGGATGGTTGGAGAGGTGAATTTGAGGCACATCTAGAGGAGTTTAAGGCACATCGAAAGGATTTTGAGGCACATCGACAAGAGTTTGTGGCATTCCGACAGGAGTTTGAGGCACAACAAGTGGCGTTTCGACAGGAGTTTGAGGCACTTCGACAGGAGTTTGAGGCACATCGACAGGAGTTTGTGGCACTTTGACAGGACCATCCAACACCCACAACACCGTGCTTTTTTTTGAGATACGAGATGGGTTCCAAGGGTCCCATTTTCGATGGATTCATCTTATATACTTGCTTACTCTTGTTGGATTTCTCTTCTTAGATGTTTGGTGAATGATGGCTATGATTGTGCTTTGATGTTGATATTGGTGCTTCTTTATCTGAATGTAAATTTACCTGATGATGATTATCATATCCTTGGAGATTTTAGAGATTATTTTGTTTCAACATGTTAAATATTCACTACAAATAAAAAAAAAAAAAGTGAGAAGATTTAGAGTTGAACCAAAACTCAATATCAAAGAGAGATTATTTTATTAATTGTTTCCATTAACAATGTTGAATGGTTGTTATTTTCTTTAAAGCTTTTTTCTAAAAGGTGTTGTGATTATGAATTAATAATTTAAAAAAAAATAATATAATGAATATTGAAATATGTAAAATGCATTATATGTTTAAGTTGAACTTAATAATTTCTACAAGTTTTAACTTTTAGTTCTATATTTTAAATTAGTGACCGAAAATGATATATTTTACAGCTTTTGTGTTGCCCCAACTCCTTTTCGAGGGACGTTTAGCTTTTGATGCATCAAGTTTGTTAATATTTTATTTCTATTAAATTAAGGGTGTTTAGATCAACTTCTACTTATTTCAACTTATACAATATTATATATATATATATATAATATATATATATATAGAGAGAGAGAAGTTGATGTGAGAAACATAATTTTTTAAGAAAACATGAGGACAAATCTCAGTCACTCATCCGGTCAATAAAGACGGCTTTGACCGTGTCATCCTGCTTTAATAGTCTCTACCCTCCCATGAATTGCGTCAATCCTCTGTGATCGCGTCCACCGTAGCCGAAGATGTGTGGCTGAGATTCGTTCTCACGTTTTCTTAAATTGACATGGTTCTCGTATGAACCCACGTCCATATATAAATGATTATATGAGAAAAAGAGTTAAATTGAGAAGTGTAAGAAAAGATTTGAACCCTTGATCAGTTTTAATCTCATGCCCATCCATAAACTTCATTTCTCGTGGGAATTGATCAAGTGCATCTCATTAGTGTTGATCTACAACTAGGCTTGCTCCAAGGGTCTGAATCCCTTCTTACTCTTCTCACGATAACTCCCACTCTCACCGGAACCCAGCCCATAAGAGGCGAAGATTGTGTGACAAGGGTAAGAAAGAATCTGGACTATTGATTGCTTATAATCTCTAACCCATTCCATGAATTATGCTTGATAGGAAATTGATCTAAGTGCATCCCATTCTAACGTGCATCAGTGTGGAAATCCTTTTTTACCCTTCTCATGCTTACTCCACATCTTTTCGAAACTCATCCCTCAAATAAGAAAAACCAAATATCATGAAAAAGGAAGAAGAGAAGGTTAACGAAATATCCGTATGTGAATTATTATATGTGAACTAACCTTATGGGTTCATATTTACATCTTTAAATAATTTTTTTTTCAAATATTCACATATACACTTTCTTTTAACATTTTTTTTATTCTCTTTTAACATTTATTTTTATTTCTATATGTGTATTAATCATTAAAAAAAAAACCTAGGTCAAGAACCTTAAAGGTTGAAAAAAGTCACATGCAACAAGGTCGGCAACTTGAGAAGATTTTTAAAGCACCCATGTGGATCTGATTCCCACCCACTTGACATAATAAACTCATATGCTCACTAAAACATCACTCACTAATTTTTGTTTTAACATGGGGTTGAATTATGTCGGTCATGTAAATTTTGTAAACATGAAAAACTTTTTGTATGAATTTGACATAAATTAGTGATAAGAATGGTAGTGTCGTTAATTATTTTAGTATAATTATTATTTACATAAGATCGCTTAAGGTGACAAGGTAAACTTACGTGAGTCAAGAAGTGTGGAGTGCACACTCACATATGTTGCTCCTATCACCTTAGATCGTTATAAACCGGAGGTCAAAAGGGTTACGCCCCCCTTACGAAGGAGTCCTAGGGAACTGCCCCTTGGTGGTGGTAGGATCAGAGAGATCTGGGCCTTAGAGTGTTGACTAAGTTATTGGCTTTGGATTATGGAATCAGAGTTTTGGATTTTGATCCTAGACTTGTGATTTTACGAAGTTAAGAAAATTGGATAAGTCTTGACTCTGAACATATGTGTTTGGAAATCTGACTTTGAAGAGTCATAGTTCAGAGTTGAACATAGACTTCAGATTTGAAACTTTGATTTGGTTATAGCTTTCCTCGATCTTAGCCATTAACACTGCTCGTAACTATTGATCTATCATATAAATATATAATATGTGAGTTGGTATTTGGTGTAACTCAAAACATAAGAGGATTAATATAGTATTTAGAAAATGATTTCTATTCACAATCCAGAATTTATACAAGTATTGTCACTACAACTCATATTCCCTAATGAAGAATCTACAAGTTAATGATTTAGTGCCTTCAAAACAGATTTTTTGAGATGGAGAATATGAAAATTGGAGATTCTAAATAACTTTTTTATGATTCAACAATTCTTCAAAAAAATTATCCAAAATAAAGAAAGTGTAAAACTTTTTTCAAACTTGATGAATTTCCTAAATATAATTACCATGAAAGTTAAATATATTTTTATTATTATCTCATCAATAAAAACTCTTAAGATTAAGTATTTAAGAGAGAAATTACATTTTATTAAATATATGAAATAATTTAATAATGTACAAACAGGGCCGGGTCTGCCCAAGGGCGGCCCGTGCAACAGCCCAGGGCAACAAATTTTGAGGGGGCATCATAAGCCCATTTGTTATACTTAGTATATTATATAAAAAGTTAAATATTTCTAAATGCAAGCCCACTCCAAGTTAGTTAAGGCAACAATAGCAAAACAATTTTTCTTAGTTAGTAACCGTCAGTAATTCCAAATCAAATTTCATTTCCATTTACCAATTCAATTTTCCATTTCCATTTACGAAATCAATTATTGATTGCTCATTTGCCAAATCAACTATCACGACTTGGGAAGTATTACAGTAGCATCTGCTGAAAGATTTTTTTCGATATTAAAGCTATTGAAGTCATATATGCAGTCTATAATGAGTCAAGAAATATTGAAACGGTTAGCAATTTTGAATATTGAAAGAAATTTTTTAGCAAATGTTAGCTACGACAAAGTAATTGATATTTTTGCTTCGAGAAATGCAAGAAGACATCGTCTTAGGTGATGTATTTTATATTTTTTTTATGGGGTTTTGGTATATCCCCCCCATGTATCGTTTTACTATAATTAACTATCTTGTGAGGATGAGTCACCTAGCTTGACTAGGTTCCAAACCCCTTACATATAGTATGTTTGGTTAGCCTAAAAAAATCAACGGTAGGGCATATTTTAACCTTCCCGCCTAGGGCACCGAAATTCTCAGGTGCGGCCCTGTGTACAAAATAAAACATGATTAAAGTTTGAACGTGAGTTTCTATTTAAAATTTAAAATTCAAATTCTTATTTTAAAGAAATTCCAAAAATATCCATTAAAAATAGTTTTAGGAGGGTTTAGTTCGATTAAATGGTTGAGGGATTTGGAATTAAAGTGATTTGAATATTATTTTCATATGGTAGGAGTCATTTGTTCAAGTCCCATAGTAACCATAACCTTTTAAACTTTTATGTAGAAATTACTCAATTAGATCTACAAAGAACCCCTCACATGCAAAGTTATAAAGGATCCCTCTTTTTTTTTTTGAACGATATGTTGGTGTAACAGAGTATTATCGTACCATCATAACACCAAGTCACGATGACCCGAGTTCAAAACCTCTCCAAGGAGAATAACCACCCTCAGCCTAGCCATCCAGATTCCATTTAAAGGGTTTCAAGGCATCAACTGTGATTCGAACCCGACGGATCCCCTTTAACATCAAACAATGCCATCGAATTAAGTATCCTTTAACCATAAAGATATGTGGTCATCAAAGGCGAAGGAGATCCATTCGAGGATTATAAGGACAAATCGAAGTAACGACCCTCCTAATTTGAACTTGTAAAAATTTAGAGTTTTTGTATGTATGATTTGACAGATTTAGAATAAAACTGAATTTCATTTCCTATAAGGGGGTGTTTGATAGAGAGAGTTGAGATGAGGGAAATAAAATTCTCTTGTTTGGGAGAATCGGTCTTCTTCAATTTTGGACGGAGAATTGAATTCAAGAGAATTGGTCCATAGTGTAAAAAGTAGAGAGATGCATTTCTCTCCATTTTCGAGGAGAAATGTCGAGAAATTTTCCGTCCTTGCACCTTGACGTCCATCCTTGCCGCCAACACTTTATCGTCCGCCATTTCTCCATTTTATTTCTTTGACGATACCAAACAAGGATGAGTTTCACTTCACATTGACTAAACTTCTCAAAATCAAAATTTCAAACTCATTCTTGCACCTGTGCATTAACTTCAATTCTTTCACACGGTTATTTTGACCAAAATATTTATTGGTAAAATCCAATGATAAAATTAAAATCGTAGAGAAAAAGTAACAAATGAAGTTATTTTTCGTCGGTGGGAAGGAAAGTGTGGGACCGGAATGGGTTGGGGTTGGCGGTGGGTCCACATCAAGTGGCTCCTTGGCTGTACAAATCTTGTCGGCATCCGCACCTATAAATACCACTTTCTTTCTTACGCTCTTACTCGCCATCTCTCACCTTCTTCCCCCTAAATCTCCTAAATCCCTAAAAGCAATCAACTCAAGGTACATCTCATCCTACTCCTCCTTAATCCTTCAATTCAATTCCATTCTTACTACATCCTCTATGCGATTCTAGGTTTAGATGATCTTACTCTTATTAAGTTGCTGTTTGATTTTGTGATTATTTTGTTAGATTTGATCCACTGTTTATCATGAATCACATTCACAACCTTATGGATGCCTTACTGTTGATAAATGTTGTTGTTTTGGAGAGGATCTTGACGTTTTTCGAAGATTTGTTTTTCTTTTGGTTAGTGTAATCATGTTGAATTCGTCTTAACTTAGTTAGATCTCGTCAAAACCCTTGACCTAAAAGTAATTTTACTAGGATTCTACATGGAGGATTGCTAGAGTATTCATATGTGATATATTGATTTGTAGACAGTCGACATTATAAATAGATTCATGTGAATACTAGAAAACATCTGTTTCTTTTTAAATGATAAAAATTAATCCACTCATTCTTGTAGTAGTTTGTGTAATCATGGATTCAGATGTGCAATTAGTATAGGGAAACATCTAAATTGATAAGTTCTATTTGGATTAAGACAGGATTGTGTAGACAATCCTCATTTATCTGAATTGATAAGCTCTATTTATCAGTCGAATGAGTGTGTTTCGATGGTTTTTCTACGTATAAGGTGAGATCTGCGGCATCAATGATCAGATGCTGTGATTGTCACATATGTGCTTGTGATCTTATTACTTCCTTAGAAGACCTTTTAAATGGCTTACCATGATGAAACAAAACTAAAATCAATTTAGTTGCACTTTTTGAGCCATTTAGGAACTCATTAGATCTAGTAAGATGCAAACTGGATTACTATGATAAGCTTTTAAATGTGTATTACTGGGTTCCTTTGGTTTAGTTTTATTTGTTTGTGGGCATGTAATGTGAGTGTAGTATTAAAGATCTTTTGGTTGTTCCAGTTGAGAGATGGAGACCTTCCTATTCACATCCGAGTCCGTCAACGAGGGACACCCAGACAAGCTTTGTGACCAAGTCTCCGACGCCATCCTTGACGCTTGCCTCGAACAAGATCCAGAGAGCAAAGTTGCATGTGAGACATGCACAAAGACCAATATGGTCATGGTCTTCGGTGAGATCACCACCAAGGCTACTGTGAACTACGAGAAGATAGTTCGTGATACTTGCAGAGAGATCGGGTTCATATCGGCTGATGTTGGGCTTGATGCTGACAACTGCAACGTCCTAGTCAATATCGAGCAACAGAGCCCAGACATCGCTCAGGGTGTTCACGGTCACCTCACCAAGAAGCCTGAGGAAATCGGTGCAGGTGATCAAGGCCACATGTTCGGCTATGCAACTGACGAAACCCCAGAGCTTATGCCCCTTACCCATGTCCTTGCAACCAAGCTCGGTGCTAAGCTCACTGAAGTCAGAAAGAACAAGACCTGCGGATGGCTCAGACCCGATGGTAAGACACAAGTGACCGTCGAATACCACAACGACAATGGTGCCATGGTCCCCACAAGGGTTCACACTGTTCTCATCTCCACTCAGCATGATGAGACCGTGACCAACGATCAGATCGCTGCCGATCTTAAGGAGCATGTGATTAAGCCAGTTATTCCAGCTCAGTATCTTGATGAGAACACCATCTTCCACCTGAACCCATCTGGCCGGTTCGTGATCGGTGGTCCCCATGGAGACGCAGGTCTGACCGGCAGAAAGATCATCATCGACACCTACGGTGGATGGGGAGCTCACGGTGGAGGTGCTTTCTCCGGGAAAGATCCTACCAAAGTGGACAGGAGTGGTGCTTACATCGTTAGGCAAGCAGCCAAGAGTATCGTAGCTTCCAAACTTGCACGCAGGTGCATCGTTCAGGTTTCTTACGCCATCGGTGTGGCTGAACCGCTATCCGTGTTTGTGGACACTTACAAGACTGGAACGATCCCGGATAAGGATATCCTTGTTCTGATCAAGGAAAACTTTGACTTCAGGCCAGGGATGATGGCTATCAATCTTGATCTGAAGAGGGGTGGCAACTACAGGTATCAGAAAACCGCTGCTTATGGACATTTTGGCCGTGAAGACCCCGATTTCACCTGGGAGACCGTGAAGGTTCTGAAGCCGAAAGCTTGAAGTGATGGATGGATGGATTGTTTTGGGAGAATAAGCAAGGTTGATTGCAATGGTGCAGTGGGAAGAGAAGAGAATTCATACATATATGTGTAGGAAGTATTACAAGTTTTTTGATTGTTTTGAGTAAATGTTGTGTTACAATTCTTTGTGTTTGTTTTTGGTTGATGGGAAGGAAGGATTTCCTTGAGAGGGATATTCTTTGCAGAATCATTGTAATCTTTCAACAAGTTTAATTGGTAAAGAAATTGTCATTTTTTTTGGAAAGAAGTGACTTGTTACAGGTTAAGTAAGCCATGTTTGTATTTTAAGAATTCTGAAATCTTATTTCAATTTTTATTAATAAGAGATGGTGTTGAAAATTGAATCAATAAGAAAGTTTAAGGTATGAATTGATTTCAACTTGTTTTCAAAATCGATTAGATTTGATCTCGATTTGGAGGTTGTATGAACTTGAGAGAAAGGAGACGATTTGTGAACTTGAGCGGAGATTAAGAGTCGTTTAAGAAGCTAGGTTATTACTTCTTATTTCGGATTGTATTTAATAGTTAAAAGGTTTGAAATCTAGAAAAGAAAAAACAAACGATCTAAATATAAAAAGGTTTGACCAATTAAGACTTAAGAGGTATTAAGGCATTGTTTGGTAAAAATAAATTAGCTTATAAGCTAACTTATAAGTCAGGTACATGTTTGGATGAACCATAAGCTAGCTTTTTGAAAAGCTACTTTAAGTAGCGTTTTGATGACTTATTGTAATCATGAGACTTTTTGTTTTTTTTATTGCAAATATACCCTTCTAGTTTTTTCATTACTAATTTCTAAACGTGTTTTTTTTTGTCATTTTACAATCATTAGCTACCTTATCAGTTAGTTTTTGCCAAAAGATAGAGTTTCTAGAAGACCCTTATTTTTATATTGAAGAAGAAGTTAGTTTTTACAAACTAAGCACTTATTTATGCAATTGTAACTATTACCTTTTTTTAAGTGAAGATTTCATAAGGATTGCTAAGAGACTTTAACCATCGTTTTTTAAAGGGGTAAACATAAGAACACAATAGAAAACGAAGAGACATGGTGTCCAAGAAGGATGGTAGAGCACAATAACGCGACAAAACCCAGCTAAAAAGCATACAGAGCACCCTAAAGATATCCTCTATATCCATCATACAACACTATAAATCTATAAGTCGACTTTGTACCCTATCCAATGTAATCTAGCCATGCGTCCATCTCAACGCAGCCGCACTGTTTTGTCTATTCCCGGAGTTTGAACCGTCGGATCGTTGCGAAAATTTGACAGTAGCTTCAACACTAATTGTTCTACGATCTGATTGGAGTGATTGAGCATCGGAGGTTCCTAGAAGGAGCAGCAGTCGATCGAAGTCTACTGATTTTCTAGGAAAAAACGATTTTGGTGATTTGGAGATTTAAGTGGTGTGTGGGTGCGATTCTCGAAGGCAATCGACGGAAAATCAAGTACCGAGTCGGAATTACTCGTAAGGTATGGATTATAACCCCTTTAATTGTTGGATTGTGTATTGGAGAGAATGTTAGGGTTTAGGTTGCTTTGGGATCAATTGTTGTAATCGTGTGATGAATTGGTGTTTTGGATTCATACACATCGTTAGTATGGATTAATTT
>LUCG01083768.1:0-10708 GCA_001633085.1 Carthamus tinctorius | reverse complement strand
AACAGAATCTGTCAATGCATGCAAATTCACTTAAGCATTTCATCAAACACATGGAAGACATAATTTGAACGAATTTAACTTAAATTACCCAATACTTAAACTTAAAACTTCATGCAAGACCTAACATCATGATCAAAGGCTAAAATTCAAAACCTAACTTCAAATGATGAAAGAAAAATAGATTAAACTACATGAATGCCTTTACTTTTAATCATCTTAGTTACTTACACAAAGAAAAATACACATGCATAGAATGTGTTCCAAACTAAAACCAAAAACTAAAGATATCAAAAGATTACCTTTGTGTTCTTGACCCCAAATCTTCAATATTATGCTTAATTGTCTTCAATTCCTCAAGAAATTAGATGAATTCCCCAATTCTCCCTCTAAATCTCTTCACCTCTCCTTTTGTGATACGCATCAAAAATGAAGAACTAAACTAAATAATCTTCTTTTAACATACATAATTACAACTTTGAGCCATTGATTAAATTGGTCCCCTTAACTTCTAAAATTTTCAAAATCTATCCTAAACATAGCTTTTCTTAAACTTCAAGTTTCTAAAAGCTAAGTTTGCACCCTCAACATGTTAATTCTTAATATAGAGTCTAAAGTTTAACTAATCGGTGCATAAGATACAACTCATTCATCTACATATTTATAAAATCCAATGATGGATTTTGGGGTATTATAACCACAGGGACCAACCATGCAATATAATGTAAAGCACAGGGACCTTTTCCATACTTACTTTAAAATAGGGACCAATAGTGCAATAAAGTATAAACCATAAGGATCAAATATGTACTTTACGCAAATACTTATATAAACTTAGACCATACGCAGCGTACAAACCGATGGGATCGGTTTGGGTTTTGGTTCGATCAGCTCCATCAGCAACACCGTCGTGGAGCCATCTACTTGGTTCTTCTCGGGTTGCCTTTGCCGATTGGTTAAGACACACCCAACCCACCCCTACCCCCAACGGTAACTTTAACGGTTNTTCTCTATCGCATTCTCAATCTCTTCTCTATCTCATTCTCATTCTCTTCTATACACTTGATGCGGTAAAAAATATATATATGTATATACACATATATAATATGTACCAAGTTTTACCCTTTCTAAAAATCACCCAACTAGATTACCACATACACAGGCAAGCGCACATGATCAGGAATAATATAGTGTAGTAAGTCCAAGTATCGTTCTTACCACTGGGAACAGTGTTATTTATCTTTAACTTATGAGTTCTACCAATTAACCTAAAAATTATATTAACAAGGGGAGTTAATGGAATTGAGAAGTAATGCTGAAAGCAAGTAAATAACCAATTACTAAAACAAAGATTGAAACTTTTTATAAAGAGAAGCAATTACTCACTATGGTTATTTAGGAATCCCTTTTTCAGATGATTTGACTTTATTAACAAAAGCTTTCGATGAATGACTATTGTAGGAATTTAAGCATAAGCACCCTAAGAATATCATGTGATTGTCAACCGGAAGGTCTTCCAGCCCACAGTACAAGGATGTAAATCCAGATACTGGTTACCCTATTTATGGCAAAGTTGTAGGACCCTACTATCCAATCTACTTTGGTCAAAGAATTACTTACCACGTCACAAAAGTGAAAGGTAAGGGAGGTTGATTAACCGATAGGAGTCTATTCATTAATTGTCAGATAACAAATAAACCCAACCAACGAGTTCAAGTAGCCACAGTTAAAACCAATTAATAGAAATCACAAGACAAACATTCAATAAGTCATAGATCTATTTTTTTAATCAAAATTGGGGTGAGCGAATTTGGCCAACTTCTTATCAGAACCCACCCCATTATATGAATATAACATTTATAAACTTATATAAAAATTTTCTCATCCCCTAGTTAAGAATGTTTCATAAAAGACATTAGTCTTGTAATTTAACCACAATGGGAATATTGTAATTTACAACGATGACAGTATTGTAATTTAAGCGATTTTCAGGGTGACATTTTTTTTGCAAATCGTATGGTATAGTAATAGTTTTTCCTGGTGTTGTAGGGTTATATAATTATTTGATTGTTTTTTTATTGAAGTTATATATAATTAATCAATAAAAAATGTGTTGATAAATTAAATATAGAAAGTAAAAAATAAGAAAATGTGAATTATGTAAGTTGAGAATAAAAAATATAAAGAATGGTCTACTATAAAGACTAAATATGTAATTTAATCAAACATTTTTATGAATGAGCTAACCACTTACTTTAAAAAAGTTGGATGGAGCCTGGAGGGATGAAAATGAAAGGAAAATAAAAATCATAGAGATGAAAAAGGCAATTGTAAAAGATCAGGGACGAAAATCGTTAAAAATATTAGATCACAGGACTAAATTCGTAGTTTACTTTATTATTTTATTATTATGATGGCAATAATGTAATTTAATCAATTTTGAAGGTCAATGTTGTTTTTTTCCCATTCGTTAGCCGGAAAGATATGTACCAAAGTCAAACCATCATTCAAGTTCATCAAACTATAGCTAGCACTATAAGAGTACTAGCCACTAAACATAATGATAGAAAGAACATGATAGATATATGAACACATTAAGCAGACCGTGCAACAACTGAAGATAGGGCACCGACAAGATGACTCCGGGTGTAAACCGGTGATGTTTCACTGCGATTAAGCACTGTCTTCAATTCAAGGTTCATACGCTTTTCCTCTACCGACTTGGAACTCTCTTCTCTGGATTTTCTCTTATGATCAATTTGTTGTATTCTGAATGACAAGCTGAAGGCTGTATTTAAAGGCAGAGTCGGCACACCTTGCGATCGCAAGGCTGGGGTTCACGATGCGAGGCCTTGATAAGCTTCCCAAATTAAAGAATCTTGAATAGTCTAGAAGTTTCCAATCCTTGTTGACTTTTTTCGCGAACTCTTCCAAAAGGTAGCAGCCCTCGCAGCACGAGATAGACATCTCGCGGTCGTGAGAGTTTTCTGTTTTCCAAAAAACCCATTTTCTGTGCCTTTCCGCCTTTTTCGTACTTTTTGTTCCAAGTGCCTTCTGAACCTGTAAAATTGAGAAACAAAGCTTTTCGGAGGTAAAACGTACCAAAAACGGGTAGAAATGGGGAGGGGGTAAAACTAATAAATTATTACGACCAAAACATGTATAATTTTGGAGTTATCAAATCCTCACACTTAAGCTTTGATTGCCCTCAATCAAAAATCTGATAAATAAGAAAAGATAGCGCCAAAATTATCCATCAATGATTATATAATATACGTTTCAAGGAGATCAAGTGTCATTTGGACACACCATAAGGTATAATGAGTTATCAAAACCAAGTTCAACCTCTTACCCTCACTTTTTTAGTAATGTGTATCTCTCATGAGGTAAAATGAATATAATGATCACACAGATACACAACTTCTTCCCGAATGCATAAGCTTGTCACCAAATCCCATCTCCACCACTGGAAAGTTTTCAACTGTCAAGAGTACTTTAGGGTTGTAATGTTAGGCTAAGGGTAAAGGGTAGGAAAAAAGATTTATTTTAGTGACTAAAAAGAGTGTAAAAAACTTGGAACCTATCAGCTATGATCCTGACTTATTTTGTCTAACTTTTGGCACTATTTCACAAACTTGGGACAACCTTCTTTTTCAAAACTTTTTGACTACTAATACCGGCTTCAATTATTTCTTTTTTCTTTTTGCTCGGTATTTCTTTTTCCTACTTTTCCGACTATTTTGATTTGTCTTTTTTTCTTTCTTTTTGAGTCGGTTATTCTTTCTTCTTTTCTTACTCCACACACTTTTGATACTTTCTTTTCTAAGTCCATTCTTTTATTTGTCAGATTCTGTTGATGGATCAAAAACCGAAAAGTTCACAACTTTAAGCTACGGCCAAAAGTTAGATAAAAATTAATGGCTAAAGGTTAAGTTAATTTGGGTAACAAACGAAAAAGGTTTAGGCTTCAAAGTGGTTTCAAGGGTCTAAAGTACTAAAGGTGAGTACTTTAATTCAAGGCTTAGGCAAATTAGATAATCCTAAAGTGGAATTACCTAACGGAAACGCAAGCTAAAAATTTGGGTTGAAACGAAAACCTCTATCAGTGCAATAGTGATAAATACTTTCCTTGTGGTCTTGACAAGCAATCAAATTGACAAGTTATACCTCGGGTCAAAGTCGGCATCCTCACAGAAATAAAATAGCAATTAAATGCTCAATCTCTCTTGTCAAGGGTGCAACACTCTTGGTAATCAGCGTTCCCAAGGCTTTTTCAAACTCAAATATTAGTGTCCTCCTAACAACAAGACTCCATTTCAAAAAGAATCAAAGATTTTGAAAAAAATGGCATCTCATTTCAAAATTCCCAAAAACCTCATCAAAAGCAATACAAAACAAACAATTAAGTCTACTTAACCCCCTCCTCACACTTAAGATTTGCATTGCCCTCAATGCAGCAATGAGGTAGGGAAATAGAGAACTCCCTTGGGTTATGAGGCTTTGAACCCGAAAGAAAAAAATTCCGAAGATCGGTCACCGGTATCATACCACCAATCGCTGCAACTATTACCAAAATAAAAGAAAAACATAAAACACACTAAAATAAAGATTAAAGATAAACATTAAAGATCCTAAACAAACCAAATAAAAATAAAAATTGTCTACCATCAAACACACCAAACAAAACAAAATAAAATATTGTCTTAAACAACCATATCAAATGAGAGATCAAATCAAGAAGAACCACGATATTGACGTTGCCAATCATCAAAAGTTGGGAATCCGGGCGGGCTTTGGACATTGTCCAGCCAAATTGGAGACGACACGTAGGGAGGTTGAATCTCTATCCCTTGACGACCGGCGATCGTGTTGATTGTGTTGCTTTGCCAATCCTGTTGCCTTAGTGCCTCCGTCTGCCGATACTCCGCTCTTTGAAAGAAATTACCCTGCATAAGAGATAAATTGTCAATTTGTGAAGTAATCCCATGGAAAGTTGTATATGGATCCCATTCTAGTGGTGGTTGGTCCTGCCGAGCCGTGCCTGAAGTATCTCCCCTCTCATGTGTGGAAACCGCTTCATTTCTATTCTCCCGATCATGTTGATACCTCGAAGACTCATTCCAAACATACGTGTGATAATTTCCTTCCCGAACCCGGTTCACAATCTCCATACCTCTCAACTGCTCAACGTCCAAAATACCCATATCTCCCAGTTTGGTTAGAGTCCGAATGGCCTCATCAGATAGAACACCAAAGTGGTGAGCCAGGCGTGATATATATTGCCCTCCTACGAGATTGCTTCCATCTCGAAAACCTCTTGCCCTTGAAAGTAAGTCGACAACAAGGAATGGGACGTTGTTGTAGTTATCATCGGTGTTGAGTTGAGTGAGGAGGCAAAGATCATAAGTGCTAATCTTCTCAAAGCTCGAAGTTCAGGTGTTCACTGCATGTACAAGCATTCGGTGTAGGATTCTATCATCGGCCGACATTAAGCCCTTCTCTTTGATTTCACCGGAAACATACGGTCCCAACCCAATAATCGACCAAACCTCTCTAGGTCGGAAAGATGAATCGTAACCGGTGTCACACAAGATCATATAATCATCGAACCCCAGGCTTTCAATTTCCATGTTCGAGTACAACCCTAAGGCTCGGGCAAATGTGGCTAACGAAATTGTGTGCCAAACTCCTCCTAACCGGAATTGCATGCACTCTTCGCGACAATCTTCCTTTGCTTTCTTTGGCTCAAAAACGAATGAAGCGATAAACTCCATAGCTCACGATAGGTCGGCTCATCGATGTCAAAAATCCTAATCCATGGACAGCAAGTAAATAACACATGCTCATCTTCTCCAATTTCCCGCTTTTTCATGTAGGAGCGAATTTGATCTTTGACACCCAATGACGCTAGTGTCGGCCAATCAACCCGTAGGGGTATCACGATTTGCTTGGTAGCAAGATCACCAATGGTTGCTCAGATTTCATCTCTCTGGGACCTAGATAAGTTCTCACCATCCCCAAAATAGATAAATGAATGACTACTATCGGGTGCACGGAAAGTAGGTGTGGCGGTTCCGGAAGCGCGTTGTCTCTACAATGAAGATGGGAAAAATAAGTTCACTTGATTAAACATCCACAACCACCTCAACATTCAACATCTATGCTTTATTAGGGAAGGAGTCTTTACTTATGCACATGTGAATGAAGAATGGGGATTTGGCAAAATCCCCACACTTGAATTTTACTATACTAGGCTCATAACAATCAATTATAAACTCATGCACATTCCCTAACGTGAAACCAAAGAAGTTGGGGATTTGGAAAAATCCTTACACTTGTGATGTTAACAATCTAAGCATAAATCATGGTTCACAATAAACAACAATCACTACTCAAAGTTCTAATCAAATTAACAAGCTATAACTTGCAGAACATAAATTACCAAGAACAAGTAGTGATATAACCATAGAGAACAAAGGAATGAGATTCACTATTAAGCTCAATAAGATGGAGAAGAAGCTAGTTAATATACCTTGGGTGCCATGGAATTGGTGAAGGATTGAAGATGGAATGAGTGAACGAAAGCTTGAAGATGGTGACTTGAGGTTCAATTTCGTGGCGCCACAGATTAGGGTGAGTATGGTGAAAGTAAAAGTGAAGAATTAGGGCTTTAAAAACCCCTGTCGGTGTATCTCGTGTCGCAAAGCCATAGGCTCGCGTCGCGAGACCCAACTGTTCCCATATGAAAAGCCCTAATTGATAATTCGGCGATCGGGAAACGGACCCTCACGTCACGGGAGTCGATTAGAAATTACCTGACACCTCGAAGGATATCTCGCGACGTGAGACTGGTAATATCGCGTACGCAAGATGCTTCTGTTTGACAAGTCCCAAGTTTTACTTCTCCGGTCGAAAATCTTCATTTTTTTAATGGTGTCCTATGCAATAAAGAGTAAAAACAAAGTTAAAAACACACCTAAAAAATTGCAAAAAGTAAAAACTGCACGGGTTGCCTCCCGAGAAGCGCTTCATTTTTGCATGAGTCTAGAGCTTGATTCGTGGCCTTAATCACTTCTTGGTATGTCTGGATGACGTCCGCTTCTTTTTGTTTCTGTGCCCCTTTTGTGAACTCCTAGATGTGCTAGCCTTTGGACTTTCGTTTTGAGGTTCGGTCTTTGGAAAGAATGGTTCGAATACGGGTCTCATGGGCCTTCCATTTGGAGCAAACTGTATTCTTTTTTCACCATTCCCAAGGCTGAGTACTTGTGTCCTCATGCCAATAACCGCTTGTGTCGTATACAAAAATGATATACCGAAGATAATGGGAACATCTGCATCGTTGGGTAGATTTGGAACTAAGAAATCGGTCAGAAATATAAATTCTCCCACCCGTACCGGCACATCCACTGTTATTCCAAAGGATTGGTTGAGTCTCCATTTACTCCTCTGATCTGCTAATTCGTAGGCTTAAGGCTAGTAATCCCTGCATCCCTGCAATAAGTTAAGAGAAGCACTAGAATAGTTAGAAATCGAAAAGGGAATGTTGTAACTCCCTGGGTCATCCTTAAAGGGTAAGACGAAAGTGCACTTAGATAAGTCCTCCTTTTTCTTTTTCAGCTTTTTGACCTCTGTTGCTTTTGGTCGGACTATTATTTCTTCATAGCCTTCCTGCTTATGCTCTTCCTCATTCTTATCAGATTCAGACCCATAGGGACTTTCCCAATCATCTACCTCTAAGTTGACGAACTTCAGTGTGAACCCTTCCGGTAAGTCGTACGGGCCTTCATCCGATAGATACTCATTGGATGACTCGTACACTCGATCGTAAATGTCCGTCCAAATTTTTTATTTCTTGGACTCCGCCACCTCCTTCACATTAGCTATCATCATGCTTTTGGATGGCTCTCCCTTGGGGTTTACTTGTGTCTGCGTCAGGGGCTCTCCCTTCGTCCTTCCACTTAGAGTTTGGGCGATTCTCCTAACCTGCAATTCAAGATTTTGAATCATACTATGTTGATTTCTGGGAGAATGGCTTATCTCTTCGTTCACTTTGGATTGAGACACCATGAACTTTTCTAATGCCTCCTCAAGAGATGTCCTTGGTTTGAACTCATGATCTGTTTTTGGTGGGTTGGGTTGGTTATGTTGGTAGAAACCCGGAGGATTCTGCCTTTGGTTGAAGTTCCTAGTGTTCCACCCCCTTGGTAGTTCCGGTTCATGAAGTTTACGTCTTTGGGAGTCATCATTGGCTTGCTCGGAAAGTCTTTTGTTAGGTGAGGTCCCTTGCACTCCTCACATCCTACCTGCACTGCATGAATAGAGTTTATAGTTCATCCATCTTTCTTTCTAACTTACCAGATAGTTTTTCATTGCAACTACTTCCTCATTTGTGTCATAACCAGAAGACACATTTCTAGTAAATTTTCTGGCACTGGCTCTCTTCTCAGTTGTCCATTCAATATTATGAATGAGCATGTCTTCTAGCATTTGATATCCCTGAGTAGGGGTTTTGTACATAAAGACACCTCCACCTGATGAGTCTAAGGTACATCTGGCTGAATACGTGAGCCCACGATAGAACGTTTGGACTTGCTCGCTCTTGCTAAGTCCATGACTGGGACAGGAGTACATCGTTCGTTTAAATCTCTCCCATGCCTCGGCTATTGTCTCATCTTCCTTATGTTGGAATGCACGAATATCCGCCTTTAGCTTGTCTGCTTTTGCTGGCCGGAAGAAGCGAGAAACGAAATGCTTTCTCATTTGATCCCATGTAGTGATCGGTGTCGGTTCCAAAGAGCGGAGCCACGCTCAAGCTTCCCAGTGAGTGTGAATGGAAAAAGACTTAAGCATATGGCGTCATCCATGGCAGCATCATTCTTGAAAAGATCGTAGATATCCAGGAAACTTACAACATGCATATTAGGGTCACTATCTGCCTTGCCATCAAATGTCAGTTCCCGAATCATGTGGAGGAACTGGCCTTTGATCTCTGTTTCTTGCGTAAACTCTGGTTTGGCTATTGGTTGGGGCGCAACAGCAGGAGCAGCTCTCCTGGCATTCCACATTGGCTGATCATCTGCCATCTCGTTAGACAGATTCCTATGTCGCAACTCTGTAGCTTTTGAACGTTTCTCCTTAATCCTTTGATGAAGCTCGAATGGTTTCGTAAGCCTAGGCGAAAAACTCCTGAAAGTCAAGGAAACACAAAAGCTATAAGGAGCAACTTGCTTAAAACAGTAAAACAACTTACAAGAGTCTAAGTCCCTCGTAAGGATCGATTAACTAGTTGAACCACTAAACTAAAACAAATAGTTCACCGTTCCCCGGCAACGGCGCCAAAAACTTGATGCGGTAAAAAATATATATAAAATATGTACTAAGTTTTACCCTTTCTAAAATCACCCAACTAAATTACCACATACACAGGCAAGCGCTCCTGATCTGGAATAATATAGTGTAGGTAAGTCCAGGTATCGTTCTTACCACTGGGAACAGTGTTATTTATCTTTAGCTTATGAGTTCTACCAATTAACCTAAAAATTATATTAACAAGGAGAGTTTGTGGAATTGAGAAGTAATGCTGAAAGCAAGTAAATAACCAATTACTAAAACAAAGATTGAAACTTTTTATAAAGAGAAACAAGTACTCACTATGGTTATTTAGGAATCCCTTTTCAAATTATTTGACTTTATTAACAAAAGCTTTAGATGAATCACTAATGTAGGAATTTAAGCATAAGCACCCTAAGAATATCATGTGATTGTCAACCGGAAGGTCTTCTAGCCCACAGTACAAGGATGTAAATCCAGATACTGGTTACCCTATCTATGGCCAAGTCGTAGGACCCTACTATTCAATCTACTTTGGTCAAAGGATTACTTACCACGTCACAAATGTGAAAGGTAATGGAGGTTGATTAACCGATAGGAGTCTATTCATTAATTGTCAGATAACAAATAAACCCAACCAACGAGTTCAAGTAGCCACAGTTAAAACCAATAGATAAGAATCACAAGACAAACATTCAATATGTCATAGATCTATTAAATAAAATACAAAAGTCAAACCATCATTCAAGTTCATCAAACCATAGCGAGCACTATAAGAGTACTAGCCAGTAAACATAATGATATAAAGAACATGATAGATATATGAACACATTAAGCAGACCGTGCAGCAACTGAAGATAGGGCATCGACAAGATGACTCCGGGTGTAAACCGGTGATGTTTCATTGTAATTAAGCACCGTCTTCAATTGAAGGTTCATACACTTTTCCTCCTCCGGCTTGGAACTCTCTTCTCTGGATTTTCTCTTATGATCAATTTGTTGTATTCTGAATGACAGGCTGAAGGCTGTATTTAAAGGCAGAGTCGGCACACCTTGCGATCGCGAGGATGGGCTTCACGATGCGAGGCCTTGATAAGCTTCCCAAATTAATGAAACTTGAATAGTGTAGAAGCTTCGAATCCTTGTTGACTTTTTTAGTGATGACAAATCCATCTCTCGCGACGCCAAGACCTTACAGAAACGAACTTTTCCAAAAGGTAGCAGCTCTCACGGCGCGAGATAGACATCTCGCGGTCGCGAGAGTCTTTTGTTTTCAAAAAAATCCATTTATGTGCTTTTTCGCCTTTTTTCGTTCTTGTTGTTCCAAGTGCCTTCTGAACCTGTAAAATTGAGAAACAAAGCTTTTCGGAGGTAAAACGTA